>JAQHUG010000200.1:2611757-2635567 GCA_028555095.1 Dicrostonyx torquatus
GGTCACTTCTCTTCTACTTCTCTGATCAACTGTGTTTTAACCCCATACCTGATCCCCAAGTTTTTATTAATAATATAATAATTTAGATAACTGTCATGAGAGAGATAAAGAAATTAAATTGTATCATCTTCTTGAGACTATAGCTCAACTGGGATAGTACTTAGCTAGCATGCTTGTGGTCCTGGGTTTAATCCCACTTTAAAACAAAACAAAACAAGTAAATCAGTGTCTGTAACTAGAAGAGAGAAAACTTCAAACCACCATGAAGAATTTCCAAAATCACACTGTCCTTTCTGTTCCCTAGAAAACCAAAACACTATCCACACTATGAGGAACTGTACTAGAGGTTACTCAGATTATATTCTGACAAAGAATCTGACTGGACTCAGCCTGTATTCTGAGAACTTGCATGAGGCTAAATTGAAAAGCTCAGCCATCAACAGAGAAGCTTCCTTCTGCAGTAGATGGGAACACATACAGAGAATCACAACTGGACAATATGCAGAGGGGGTGGGGGAGAGAGACACCATGAAACTCTGTCCTAAATGGGGTGTCTTCACCAAATCCCTCCACTCAGTGCTCAGAAAACTATGCAGAGAAGGAGGCAGAAAGACAATAAAGGCCAATGGATATGGATGATGCCAAGGAAACAAAGCCTTCTAGACACAATAGGACTAATGCACAGAGACTGTGGCATGAGCACAGGACCAGCACAGGTCCAAGCCTGATGGGGTCCCAGCACTAAAAGGAGTGAACACAGCCCACATCCCTTACCCAAAAGTCATTCCAATTGATAACCCCTCACAAAGGAAAAAGAAGTTTTCTCCAATCGAGTCTCATTGGGTATATAAACACACTTAAAGGAAGGCACCATACCCAGCAATAGATGACCAATACAAAACAAACTCAGTAGTACTTAGGAGGATGTTTTCATTTTGTTTTGTTTTGGGGCTCATAATGCTTTGTCAGGGCATGTTTTTGTGTTTGGAATTTTCTTGTTCATTTTTTCTCTACAGGCCTTTTGCTTATATGTTATGGTTTCCAATTTTATGTCTTCATGGGATTTCAGTGTGTGCCAATGTGTGTGTGTATGTGTGTTGTGCTTTTTCTTTCTTCAAATGTCTGTTTTCTAATGAGTGAGTAAGCAAGAAAAGGTATAGACTTGGGGAGGCAGAGAGGACCAGGGAGGAGTTGAGGTAAGAGTGATCATAAGCAGAGTGCATTATATGAAAAAAATCAATTTTCAATGTAAATAAAAGTAATGAAAATAAGTTGAAGGGAATTTTGAGACAAGATAGCATTGCACCTGTGGAATGGCTACTATTGATTACTCTTATGCAGGTCTTCCATGGAAAAGATTAGCAAGTAGGGCAGAAAGAATTTTAAAATGTGCAGTTTGGAGAGAAAAGGGCCATTAGCTTTTGGTTGTAGCCAAACCATGGGCTGAAAAAAGGACTGTGATCCTTAAAGAGCACCTTAATTAGCACCATTCCTGAGCAACCTTTCTTCTGCCCTAGAGGGACAGGAAAGGTTCCCTGAGGGCAAAATCCCACAAAACAAATGCTCCAACCTGTGAACAGGGCACAGCTAGTAAGTAATTACCCAGGGAACGTTCTCACCAGTGTCAGCATACAGAAGCTGCTGAAAGTGTGGTCCAAGGAGGCCAGGCTCTATCCTAAGCTGGAAAGACTTGGCAACATCATCTGCCTGGTATTGGATTGGGAAGCATGAAAGACATGAGATTGCGGGGGGTCATAGGTTCTCCCTCCACTGTGTGAGAGAGCCACGGATGCCAAGCAGAGTCAGAGTCTCCACAAAGATACCCTGAGAAATGCTGCATGAAGCTGTGAGGGTAAATTCTGGGATGGGGTGGAAGAGATGTCAGAGATGCCAGAGTCATGACATGCCTACCAAGGAGGGCTGCATACAGAATGTGGAACTAGCCCAAGAGAGAAATGTATGCTGCTGGCAACAAAGTGGAAGCAATGGAGAAGACACCTAAGTCCTTTGAAACTGTTGCAATTTCATCAGGATCTCAAATCCCAGACATAGGGCTAGAGAATTTTGTGTTTTCCTTGCCTATTTTCAGTCCTACTTTGATCCTTACTGTGCCCCTACTTCTCTTTTTTGAAATGGTGATGTATATTCTGTATCACTGTTAGAAGTATGTGATTTGTGTTTTTTTTTTTATTTTATAGGAGGTAGGTCATAGTTAAGAAATTGTCTCATGTCTCAGAAGAGGTTTTGGACTTTGGACTTTTTAATAGGGTTTGAACTGTTAAAAACTGTGAAGATTTTTGAAGTTGAACTAAATGAATTTCACATCCTGAGATGGCTATGGCTTTGTGGGGGCTAAGGGCAGAGTGTTGTGGCTTGTACTCAAAATGTTCCTCGTAGGCACATGTGTTGAACACTTGATTCCCAGTTGATGACCCCCTTTGGAAGAGAAAGGAGACTTTGTGAGGGAGGGGCTTGCTAAAGGAAGTATGTCACTAGAGGGTGGACCTTGACGTTTTGGAGGGTAGCTCTACTACTGTTTTGCTTCCCGAGATCATGCGATGAGTGGGCCTCATGTACTCTCACCACACCTTCCTCACCATGGCGCACTCTCTCCTTCTGGAACCCTGAGCCAAGTAAACACTTCTCCTTGAGTTGTTTGGGACAGAGTATTTTATCATGGCAGCAGAAGAGAAAATACAGACTGTACACAGAGTCAGCTTGTTGGACCCTAAAGCCCAGTCACTGAGGAGGAGTCATCCCAAGAGACCATTCTCACATCACAGTTGATGTAAAAGCAAGAGGATTTTAATTCTGTCACGACAGGGTCCTTCAGCATTCGAGAAGCCAAAAGACTCCAAATGACTGTCACAAGCTATTTTTAAAGCAAAAAGCCATAGGAACAAGGTGGGAGGAACTCAGGGGGTTGTTTTCAACTATTAGGATTGGCGTATTCAAAGAGTTACTAATATACAATTGGTCTGAGCCAGGGCTTGAGAGCAGTTGTCAGATCAGGCGAGGTAAAAGGGAACATCTGAGGGTCATTCTGACCTCTTTCCAGAGACTGAGTCAAAACGTCTGTGGATATCTGTGGGTTACCTTGTCCCAGTTCTGGGAACTGAGCTCTATTTGGATAGAATATCCACAAGGGCAGAGGGAGATAGAAAAACCCCAACATTCCAGTACGTGCATGTGCAGTTGCTAGGTTCCCAGGGGAGGGGGAAAAGCACTAAGCCTGAGAGGCCTCAGAAATGGCCTCAAAGTTGTCCTAAATTTCTACAAGCTCAATGGACTCCTTAGATGCATTCTCAAGTCCATTTCCCCTTAGCTGAGGCCTCAAGCCCACTTCAGTCCTGCCTGTAAGAGGCCAAAGTACCTCAGGGGCCAGAAGAAACCTGTCCCCCGCTTTTTCTGAGCCTGGGTCTCAGTTTAGTTTAACTTTCAGTCAACCTCTGAGGGCCTTGGGTCCCAGTTTAGTTTCACTTCTGGTTTCTTTACTCTGTTAAAAGAGAAAGAGAAGCCCCAGCCAATCAGGTTGGAGATGACCTAATCCCCAGCCAATTGGATACAGTAGGTAACCCCCCTCGCCTCTCCTGGCTGCCTATAAATAGAGGCTGTGAGCTGTGGTCAAGGTTGCAGCCATTTTGTTGTCTGGCTGGCTGACCCTAGCATGCTGGAAAAAACAATGCTTTTGCTGTCATTGTTTTGTAAGATACTCCAAGGACCCTAACACCTGAAGCCAAAGAAGTGCGATGGAGGAAAACCAGAGTAGAAAGGGATATCTGCACTAACTGCTATACTGTTAAAATGTCCTGCCACACCAATTTCACAAATGCAGGGGCCCATGTAGCTAACTCACAAAAGACCCAGTTTGCCTCCCTGCAAATCTCTTTCTGGCTACTGAAGCGAGTAGAAAGTAAACCCTGTCTGTATGATCAAATAATACAGAATCTAGGTTTAATTCTGCTCCCCAGAAGCACTTTAGCCAATATTTGTGTTGTAACACAACCTTAACAGCCATGATGTTTTCTAACTCTGAAGGAAAAAGGAGATCTGGTGGCTTCTAGTTGGCCTTGGAAGTGGGACACACGTACTCATTTGAAAATTTGTATTAGATAGTTTTATTGATTCTTTTAAAGATATATATTGTAGAAAATCCTCTAGCCTATTTAGGATAAGCAGACTACACAGTGAAAAAGTATAGAAGTTGGGGATCTTAGATTTTAGGTTGCTTTAAGATTTGAAGTTGGGGGCCACTGCAGGTGTAGGAATGGTAGATCATGAGGACTCTCCATTCTGGCTCAAAGCCCTTCCTTTTGTCTCCCAGCTCCCTACAGCAGACCTGTGGTCAGTTTAAGAGGAAATTGTACTAATGGAATCTATCCCTTCCTTGGGAGTGGAGAGGGTTAAAATCAGACACCGTGATTTTGACGCCACACTCAGGATAAGATTGTGCCCTGAGATCTATGGCGGTTTCTGATGATCAAATTGGAATCTGACAAGACAGCATCTTCATGACGTGGTAGCTGTGAGCCAGGAAGGAGCTAGGAGATCCTACTGGACAGTCAAGGGTCTGTGTCCCTGCTCCAGGAGAAGTATGACAAAGCATTGACTGGAGTCAAGGACCATAGTGTGATGACAGTGAAGTGCACGGAGGGAGAGAAGCCTCCTCTGCCACCCAGCATCCCTACTTCCAGAACAACACCCACCCTCCACTGTCCTTCTAAGTCCCTAAGATACTCGCATACCACACACCACCAAGGCTGTGTTCTATCCAGCCTTATACCTAAACAGGCCTTATTCAGCTTTCAAAGACAGCTGAGATCAAGAAGCTTGAAGGGTTCCCCAAGAAGGGCAGGAGCAAAGCGGGGACTTTCCAGGGTCCAGCTATCTGTTCTCTACAAGATGGTCAGGATCCTGCTCCAAACAAATTGCATCTTCTACCGCTGAAATTTCTCTCTGTTCTAACAATATTAAACAGGCTAAGCAACTGCAGACTTCAGAGCCTGCATGAGCCAGGCCTGTCTGGGTTTCTTAGACTCCCTCAGGCAATTTCCTGTCAAGCTAGACAAGCTTCAGAACTCCCCTTAATGTACCTGTTAGACTCAGAACTGCCTTCTCTGCCTGATTAATTTCCCAAGGGGACCAATCTGCTTGTTTTAGAACCTTCCTGCTTCAGAGCAAGAGCTGAGAAGATCCATCTAGATCAAGAGGGATCAGAGAATGAGCCAGATGGGCCATCCTCTGAAAGACACAGGGCAGTATGAAGAAAACCAACAAAAACAAAAACCCCAAACAACTACAAACCAGGTAAACAGATCTAGCTGAACCTGTCCTGCAAGTTTTCACAATCACTAGTAACATACGAAGGGTCATATTTTCTGATTAAAAAACAAAACAAAACAAAAAAACCTCATCAAACATTTTCACCTACCAGCAGAGTGAATCCCTGTGCATTTTTCCAAATAAAGTTTAGATAAATAGATGACTGTATGATAAATAGATGACAGATTACCACAAAAGTGCACGTAACTTTCTCTTTACAGAAGAAAGACGTGTGTGATAGACCCTAAAGGTATTTGAAATTTTTTTATTATTTTTCATTTACTTATTATATTGGGGAGGGCACAGGATCCATGGTATGCATGTGGAGTCAGAGGATAACTGTTGGGAGCTGGTTATTTACTCTTTGGATTTGAGGTATTAGACTCAGATCATGCCGACATGGCAAGTACCTTCCCTTCTTTCCTTGCTGAACCACTCTGCTAGCCTCTAAAATTATGTGACATGTTCATCTCATTGCAAGTCATTATTAGAATAAACACCATCATAACCTCATGTCTGGTCACTTTAATAAAACATCAAAGTCCAAGGAGGGTAATAGACTAACTTAAGGCCGCATAGCAGTTCAGTCCAACACACAACTCTTACATTCTTGCTCCTAGGTCTGTATCTATTTCCCAAATACACTGCCTTTTCCATTGAAGAGGAGATAGGGAACATATTAAGAATCAAGTTGAGCAGGCTTTTAGATCAATTCTTATGTAATACGTGATTCCAGGCAACGAACGCATTAGACTTCCCAAAGCCTCGGGCCTCATCTTAATAACGGGAATAACTCACTGTAAATAGTTAAGTAAAATAATATATACTAGCTATTGACAAAAAGCAGGCATGCTAAAATATAACATAGCCAATAGTGTCACTAAATTAAAATACTCATTTAAAATACTTCAATTAAAATAGTCATAAATTTGTGGTGAGGTCTGGATGGCTCATTTTTACTCAACTTTTGTTTTTTTTTTAATTTGGGGGAAATGGTACTCATGCCTTGACACCATGTGCAAGTAAGAACAACTTCAGAGATCTGGTACCCCATTTCCACCTTGCTGAGGCAGGGTTCTAGTGCATGCTATACTGCATGCTCCTATCAGTAGGCCCTTGAGGTTTTAGATGATTCTCATGTCTCTGTCTCCTACCTCTCCATAGGAATTCTGAGATTACAGGTGCTGCTGCTTTATCAAGGCTTTTACATGGGTTCTGGAGTTCAAACGCCAGTCACCAGGCTTGCATGGCTACCCCTTGTACCCTCTGAGGCATCCTTCTGGTCCCATCTTCACTCACTTCTAAGTGGAAAATCAAGACATTTAGGACCCTTAAATAGATGTGTAGGATGATACCATGAACTAACACAAATTATCCATAACAAGGAAGCAGATGCCTGAAAGGGTGCACTTCCTTTCTCGGGCGAATGTCTCAGCTTTAAAAGTTGAAAGCTTTCCCTGAGCATGGTAACCCAGCCAGTGATCCTAGTCCCTTGGGGACTGAGGCAGGGGGATCAGGAACTCAAGGACAGCCATCGCTACCTAGCAAATCTGAGGCTCGACTGGGCTGGCTGGAAGAAGAAGAAGAAAAGGGCAAAACTTAAAATTTCTCAAGATGTTTCAGAAGGTGCAAAGCTTCTCTAAGGATCACCACCTTTTGGTTGGATTACAACTCACACTTCATGATTCTTTCCCGGAGTCTATCATATTAGTAAAGTCCATATGGCACCCCTACAATTTGGATCTGGCCAAGTAGAACCAATAGCCTCTACTGAGAAAAACTAAACCCTTCCTCATCTCCTATGAGTCCTCTCAGAATGTAGCAACGGGGTCCCTGAAACATACTCTGCTCCAACTTCTGAGTCTGCCCAATTGCTTCTCTAGAATGTAGTTTTCAAAGTTGACTGAATATTGGAATCACGTAAAGAACTTCAAAAACTACTAATGCCTGACTCCCACCTTTACAGAATATGAGTTAGTTGGTCTGGGATGTGGCCTGGGATGGGGATTCCTTTTTTCAGAGCCTCAAAGATGATTCTACAGTGGAGTCAAAGAGATGAACCCCTGACAGCTGACAGATCTATCCAATCTAGAAGGGAGAGAGTTGGAAACTGAGGGGTGCCGCACAGGCAGCCTGTCTTGTGGGGTAACCTTGTCAATGCCTCTTGAAGTAGTATTGACCACATCTCCCTCTGCTCCCCTAAAATGGCCGCTCTCCAGCTCTTGCTAAGTTGGCTTCTATCTCCCCCTCCTCCCCGCCTCAACTCTTCACCGTGAGCTCTGGAACACAGAATTCCCTTTTCTGTGCTCCCTACACTGAAAACAGAAGTGGCGCACTCAGCAAGCGCTTCTCACATCAAACCAACTAGGCTTATTCCTTCTGTTTCTCTGACCGAAGTTTCCAGGCGAAAGCAAATTTTCTTCAAGAAGTCCTGACTGTGACACAATAAAAGGAACACTTCAAGGACACTCAAAAGCTAACTGGTGACAGAACCAGCCCCCAGCAAGCAAGGCACCTCCGGTTGGTTTATAACTTTCAAAGTGTTCTTTCTAGGGCTCCTCGAGTGTGAATATAATTAAAGCCACCCCACATTACCTGGTCCATTGTGTCTGGTCCTGGTCCCTGCTCATTGTTCAGATAAGACAAGACTGATGAATGTGAATATGTCGGAACTTAAAGCAGGCAGGAGATAATGAAAACGGCTGATTGGAAAGTCCTTATCAACTCAAGAGAATTCTGAGATACACAAAGCAGGACAGCATGCCAACCTGGCTTCCAAAGTCACGAAGTTGAACAGCGGCGGCTGTAAACTCCGCAGGCTTCTCCGCAGTGCTGCCCACAAGTCCGTGCTGCCCACAAGTCCGCACTGCCCCCTAAGTAGAACTCCAGAGCTCAGGCTCTGCAACTCAACAGCAGGCCCCAGTCCCTGGTGAAGGAAAGATGCAGAAAGAGCCCACGAAACCCAAGGTTACTTTACCAATATGCTTCAAAGGGTCAGAATTACCTATGCCAGTTGTTGCTACTTTCTACAGCTTGGGCACGGCTCTCCCTTCAGACCCCTGCTCTCCATTCACACCCCTCTCACCAATCCTGATTGCTCTGGCTCGGAGTGCTCCTGCAAGAACCCATCTCCTTCAAGCCCCGAGCTCCATTCACTGGTTCATAGACTCTTTTGGAAACTCTAGAAACTATTGCTATTATCAAGTGTGTTGAGAATACTCATTGTTTTCTTTTCTGTTATTACTGTTAGGTTGCTGCAATAAAGGAAGCTGTACTCTTCAGTGTTGCTGGCATTGCTGTGAGCAGGTGGCAGGGACTTCAGCATGAATCAGTCCATTCTTAGAATGAAGCAGTTGTTTTTTTTGTTGTCTCCCACGGCGAGCACATGGGTCAAAGGCTTCCATTAGCCGTGTAGTCTAGTCGTGGAATGTTGTGACCGTGGAGCTGCAGGATCTGGGCTCGGAGCCCTTTCAGAGCCACTCATTACAAGCTTGGCATGAGTCATGCTTCAATCATAAAATCTAGAAAGTCTGTGTGAGACACCAGGGAATAACTAAGAGTGTGTTGAGCATTGATATGCATCCCAACATGAGTAAACTTACTGTCACTCTTCTTCCAGCCTCTGATACTCATCCTTCTAGAAAGCACCATTGTTTTCTCCCTTGCCACTGTTTAAATTTACTGAAAATCGGGGTTATTTCTATAAATATTATTGCCATGTTGTTTAAAATATCCATGGCATTTCTCTTTGAGTCTGGAAGTATAATCACTCTGTTGTCTGACTGTGGATACTCCACCCTTTGGAAGGTTCAGGGCTATCTAGTTAATCCTGTTGGTTTTCATTGCTTCCCAACTGATTCTTTAATTACAGAAAGCCTATAGCTCTCCTACCCACACATTGTCAAGTTTTACCATGGGTAGAAAATTGTTATGTCTCCTTTCAGTATTTTATCCACACTTTTGAAAGATTGGATGGATATTTTAAAAACCATAATTATCAGGATTGATATTATATTATTCTTTGGTATTTTAACAGAAGATTAACTCCAGGGAGTTCCCACACTTGAAACCATTTTCAGAACATGAGTTATTTCCCTAAACCAAGAAATTCTGGCAAGTCAAACATTGAAATAAGCTGACAGAAAGGGGAAGTTTATAGTTTAGATTTCTTCTTTGATACAATGGCAGAAAGTTGACATGAGTTATATATAGCAAGTTTACATGTCAGTGAACTTTGCCGTGAAGGGTTGCTCTAAGCCAGATTCTTTTTCTCTTCAGCCAGGACAGCCTTGGAAGCTATTTCCTGCCTAGATGTCATGAAGTAGCATGTTCCATATGATGGGATTACATGGAAAAAAATGTAATGGGAGAGCATATTACTGCAAAGAGCTTTGGAGAGCCAGGGTCTAGAGAAAAGTTTGCCTATGGATGTTTCATCAAGGTTCCATAGATGCTAGAATGGCTGAGTCTGTGTTCTGAAATTTTTAACATTTATTTCCCAATGACTTCCTGTCATTTGGACCTTTACCGACCTCTCTTTCATAGCTGTTCCTTAGGAACACTTCACAGCTTAATGGGTACATCCTAGTCACCAAATCTGACATACACACCCTAACATCAGGGATTAGAGAATGGTAAGAAATGGCTGGGAGAACAGTCATTGATACATACAACAAAACAGAAAACCATGTTGTTTTTTTTGTATATTCTCATATAACCACTAAGCAACCTTGTCCCAACCCCACCACATGTGAGTCTACCTTTTCATTACAAGGAACTTTGAGAATCTTTTCAATGGCCTAAAATCAACTTGAACCCCCTTAGTCATGCAAGCATACTTGCATTCAAAAGATGCTTTCTAGGAGATGATGATGTGGCTCAGTTGGTAGAAAACTTGCTTAACACACCTGGGGCCCTGGGTTGATCTTTGGCAACCGTAACAGCTGCTTCTAATATACCACTTTATATTTCAATTAATAACTTTTAAAGAAAATGTAATCAGAAAATTAAAGAAAAAAGCAACAAAATTATTCTAAGGGGACAAGAAGTAGGCAAGAGCCAAGATAAGTAGGTTTGGAGATTTAGGTCTACTCTCAAAATCTAAAAACAAAAATGGTGTGTGTGTGTGTGTGTGTGTGTGTGTGTGTGTGTGTGTTATGTAATGTTGGGTATTTTGATGTTGAAATTCATTATACTAAAGAGAAATTGGACAAAGGGACATAGGTAAGTGCACCAACAAGTACAAGACCACAATAGTCAGTCAAACCATAAAAAAGCAGGGCAATTCCTTGAGACCTTGGACAGATAAAAAGGGGTGAGCTTCAGGTAAGAGGGACATCTACTCGAGAACAGACCTTACAGTTACTTTCATTCCCTATTGCTGCTGCAACAAATTAAGCACAAATTGGACTGTTTCTAACACTAAGTTAGAGCTTGACATTCTTGAAGGGCCAAGGGTCAAAAGGGGTCTCATTTGACTAAAATCAAGGTATTAGCAATACTGTGTTCTCTCTGGATGCTCTAGGTAGAACCCAGCATCCTTCCCTTTTCATTTTGTAGAGGACACTGTCTCTTTGTTGTTCCTAACTCTTTCCTCTCTCTTCCCGCTCAACAAGAAGGGGGTCATTCCCATATCATTTAACTTTGATGTGCCCCCATCCTAATCTTCTACATTTATGTACCCCTGTGATAACTTTAGAGATAGCCCTGTAATTCAGGATAATATAACCTCAGGGTCAGATAAATTAATTTAACTCCTTCTCCATGAAAAGTAACATGGCTTCTGGCATGGACATGTTGGTTTGAGGAGGGAGGCTCCCATTATCCCAGCTGTGATAACACTGTGAGAAAAAAGAAGGAAGAAAGGAAAGAAAGAAAGAAAGAAAGAAAGAAAGAAAGAAAGAAAGGAAGGAAGGAAGGAAGGAAGGAAGGAAGGAAGCAATGATGCATGAGAGGACATAATCCTTATGTGTAGGGTGAGAGACTAGAAATGCTCAAGTGTGATTCTAGAGTCATATTAAATTAGGAATTATAAATTAATATGACTTTAAGGATTAGCTACGCCGAGCAACTATATCCATCAGAACAGACATTATGGGCTGACTCCTAATCATCCATAATGTCTCCCATTGAAGAGGGGGAAGACATGCCACCCTCTCTGTATCTGCACAAAACTCAGGACAAGAGGTTACTTAATGCACTCATCATTCAAGAAATAACTCAAGCACCACAGTCCTTAGGAAGAGGCTCTCCCTACTCCTCGGCAAAATTAATTTGTCCTCTTTGGAGCTCCTTCCCCGGTGCTAGCCTTTCCAGCAGTACTTATCATTCGGTAATGTAATTTTCTGTCTCTGTGTCTGTCTCTTCTCTTGGGTGATGAGGTCCTTTTGAGGACAGAGAGTGACTTATATATCTTTGTATTCTATCTTTGTATTCTATGCACTGATCATAATGGCTAACATAAAGAAGATCCAAGGTGTATAATGAATGAAACCCCGTGAGGTGAACCAAAAGCATACCGAACTCCAGTCTTCAAGATAGTGAGAAGGTGGCATTTGGGGGAATAAAGCTAAAGGAGAGCAGATTTCAACACTGAACAATAAATCTCTACTTCCTGCAGATGCTACTGAGAGGGGAGACAGGAAGCTAATAGGAGCTAGGAAGTATGGGAGATTTTCCTCTTATTGACTGTAGATTAGAAAAGCAAGGTCAGAACACAGACAAGAGAGTTACCTGCTATGACTTTATACATCGTCACCACGCTCAGCATACAAATGAATGTTAGAGGGGAACAAACAGTTTCTGGAAATGGAGCAGAAATGTTTAAAAAGATAAAACTTTCAACTTGTGATATACTTTAGAAAAATGATTCCAGACACAATTTATTCTGAAATACTTTATACGAATAAAAAGAATCTAACACTAGCTGATGAAGTAGGGAAAGGGGAAAATGGGAATGGCTCTCATTCTCTGAAACTACAAAATCGATTGTTTCACCAACACCAACTAGAATAAAAAGGAGGATTGAAAACTTTAAACTAGCTGTCTGAGTTCATATTCTATTGCTGGGAAGAGACATCATGGCCATGACAACTCTTATAAAGAAAGCATTTACTTCAAATTTGCTTATAGTTTCAGAGGTTTAGTCCATTTAGCAACATGGAGGGGCACATGGAGGTGTGCAGGCAGACATGACACTCAAGAAGTAACTGAGAGATCTAAATCCAGATCTGCAGGAAGAGAGAGCCACTGGGCCTGGATTAGGCTTCTAAAACCTCAAAAGAGAATGGAAATGCTCAAGTGTGATTCTAAAAGGAATCACACTTTCCCTAACAAGCCCCACTTTGTAACCCTTCTTAAACAGAGCATTCAAACATATGAGCCTATAGGAGGCATTTCATTCAAACCACCACACTGACTATCTGCAAGAAGACAAGGAACAGAGGGATCAATATGTAGGTGTTTAACAGAATGGGTCTTCAAGACTTCTATTCTTTATCTTTACATGCAAGCCTTTCACCTCTCCCTCTGTAGATATAAATAGGTAGTATACTCCGTGTATGCTAACTGTTGAGCTGAGATAATATGAGTGAAGAGTGAAACCTGCTGTGGCACAATGGTCTGTATCCTGTCAATTATATTTTAAATAAATGCTGATTGGCCAGTAGCCAGGCAGGAAGTATAGGCAGGGTGACCGGGCAGGAAGAAGAGGTGGGGCAACAAAAATTCTAGGAAGAGAAAAGTTCTTTCTGCAGTCTTTACCCAGCCACAGAGGAAGCAAGATGTGACTGCCTCACTGAAAAAGGTACCGATCCATGTGGTATATGGCTAACATATACTAGAATAATGGGCTAATATAAGTTATAAAAGTTAATAAGAAGTCTGAGCCACTAGGCCAATCAGTTTTATAATTAATGTAGCCCTCTGTGTGATTTCTTTGGAACTAAATGGCTATGGGACCTGGTGGGACAGAAAACCTCAGTCAACAGAAACCTAAATTTCAACCTTGATCATGATTGGAACACAACTTGACAACACCACCTTTCCCCATTAAGTCTTATTTTTACTATTGCCAAAAGTAACTTTTTGATTTACCATTTGTGGATCAAGAAAGTTATAGAAGAGAACGATCAGGACTCCAGTTTTCTTCTCCTATTTACCATAAGAAAACTCTATTAGGAGTGGTGCATGAAGAGGAGACCCCGCTCACACAGAAAAAGTGGGAGTTCCATGAGAACAGAGCTGCTGAAACTTTCCATGGGGGAGAAAGATGAGCAGAAAGAAAAAAAATAGCTTCCAGGAATCTCAATATTTTAAAGGTCAAGCAAAGAAAAGGAAGCTCATGAAGGCAATTGATAGAGAAAACTTGAAAAAGCACAAGGGAAATGATTTATTATGGGTTCAATGTCAGCATCTCAAGGACTCAGGCAGCAATGCCATCAAATACTACAAACAAAAGGACATTTGGTAAGCAAATTATTGTGTTAAATACTCCTATTGTTCATAGCACAAAAGAAAGAATTAGCTTCTAGAAATAGTAAAATCTTCCTACGGAGCTGACTTTGACAGCATAGCATTTCCTCTATGAATTTATCCTCTCCCCGACACAGGACTCCTCTCCCTAACACATGGCCACCCTGCCATTTTAAGAACCAAACAAAGGGTTTGGGCAGCTAAGGAAAAGCACCTTATCATCATTAGGTAAATCTTGCATATCTCAGAACCCCAGAATATGACTACTGAGCTTCAAGATCAAGGGCTACGGACTAGAAAGACTATACCTAAGGAAAGAGAACAATGAAAGCAATGGGGAAGGGAATTTTATTGTTATTTATAAGGAGCTTGACAATTGGCATATCGTGGAGGGGATCCTTCTTATTCCAGTTTGCTCATAAGAGTCTAAAAGGTTCTATCACCAGGACTACATCGGGTTTCCTTGTGAGATGAGTCCAGCAGAAAAAAGCATCCATGGCAGGAGCTGCACAACAAAGTCTCAGTGGGAAAGCTGTAAATCGGCCATGTTTCTAAGCTTATAAACAAACTTGAACTGTTGATGAAATCCTACCAATGAGCATGCATTTGTGAACTTTAAAGAAAATCAAATCCAAGGAGAAGCAGATGGCTAAGCTGACCCAAATTCAGAACAGAGTCTGGTACCCAGTGATTGGCCTGGGGTGGAGTTGGGGGAACTGTTTGGTACAAGTGTGTTCTGTGTTCTCTAAGAACCATGGCTCTTGACCAGTCATGTACCTGTTCCAACCGTCCAGATATATAGCTGCTAGAAAGAGTCATGTTGCCACCCAGATCTGACCTGTGGACTGTCATAAACCATTCAAGACCTCTTCCCTCCTTTACATCTGCGGACCAGAGTGGAGACGCTGGTAAGAAGTTTTCTATATATAGAAGTGGGCTTCTCTCTTTGTTCTTTCAGGTGCACCTTTCAGTTTATACCAACGGTGTGTTTCCCTTAGTTGCATGATGGACTGAAATTTCTAAAATTGTTAGCTTAAATCACTATCTCCTACTTTTAAGTTGTTTATATCCAGAATTTTTTTTTACAGTGGTAAAACTAACAAAATTAGAAATAATGGCCATCCTCAGTTTTAGAGAACAAATAGTTAAGTATCTGGGCACAATTCTTTGTTCAAGCATGATCAAATTTACATGCTGATAGATGTAAAACAAATGTAAGAGGAGTAGCTTGTGACAGAGTACTGTCAATGCATGCTCTGAATGAGTCATAATGCTCAGGGCATAGTTTCTGTATAAAAGTATGTGCTCATCACATATCCAGTTTCAGATGAGGGAATAAAGCTTAGTGTTGTGTCCAACTGTGACAAGTTAGTTCTAGGTGTGACCTACTTTATATTTTTATTTAAGTAGAAAAATTTAGGGATTATCATTTAATAAATACACTTAGTATTGAGATAGGAAAAGAACAATGACCCTGGAGAGATGGCTCAGCAGTTAAGGGTACTTGTTGTTATTCTAAAGGAGTTGAGTTCAGTTCCCAGGCCCCAAGTCATCCCATAACCACCTGAACCTCCTGTTTCAGGGAATCTGATGTCCTCTTCAGGCCTCTGTAGGTACTTGCACAATATGACATACACCAACACAAACACATAAATAAAAATAAATATAAAAGATAAATAAAAAGGACAACATCCAGCACAGAAAACTCAAGTCCCCATTGAGCCCCTGAGTTTCAACATGCAGCATTTATCCAACCCCTTAGTCTCTCTGGTTCTTGGTGTTTTCGTTGATGCAATGGATTTATGAAATCATGTTCTATAGGCTATGGGAAGACTGTGCATTTTCTTCCAAAGGATCCTTTAAAAGGCTACCTTAAAAGAGCATTCTTTAAATACATAAATTATAAATGATTTTTAAACTTTAATAAAAACACCAATACATTCAAATGTGCCATCTATTAAATTGTAATGTATTGGAGACTACCAGCTTCTTAACTTGTACTGTTAGTTTATCCTGCTTTTGGCAGTCCTAAGAATCTACCTCCCTCTGGCATATAGATGAATTTACTTAGACCTAGGTAAGTTCCTGATTATGATGTCTGTAACTGCATTGTTTTTGTTCTGTTTTGCTTAATTTAAAACTAATGAGCTCTCAAGCCTGTCACATTTGCTTCCTGCATTTTCAGTATCTGTCTCACACATCCAATGCCAAACCTGCATTTTTAGTTTTTTCTTGTGATAGCATCCTTTTAACAAAATCTGTATTACAATAGTCATAGATTGTTGTTTAATACCACCCCAAACTTGGTGGCTTAGCACAGCAATCATCCACATCTTCTCCAGTTGCTGATGATCTAAGATTTAATAGATGCTGAGCTGTGCATCTCTGGCTGATGACTTAAGGGACAGTGATACTGGGCAGCAAAGCTGTCCCCTCAAGCGTGGCTGGGACTTGATGGTCCTCTTCCCAAGTAGCTACCTCTCCTGGAATGTTGGTGCTAACCCAGTTTTTCTTCATGTGAACCCCCCTCCATGGGGCAGCCCGAGTGTTCTCATAGCACACTGGCTAATCTACAGAGCAAAGGCAAGGGGAATGGACCGGAAGTACAGGCTTTCTCTGACCTAGCCTTAGATACTAACATCTTTGCTGTGTTCTAATCAATAAGTCTAGTTCATATTCGAGGCAAATGAATCAAACTCCATGTTTCAAGGACAAATGATTTCTAAAATGTAAACATATTTTTAAATTATATCATTTAGAACTTTATAAAAAATGTATATTAGTAAAATTGCACTTCTTGTTTGTAAAAGTTTATACTAATTCAAGAATCTTGGAAGGAAAATGGCACTAAAATGTCAGAAAAAAATGTAAAATCTCCTTGCTTATATCAGAGTGGGATCTTTGTACCATTTCATTATGGAGAAAAGAAGAAAATAAGTCACAACAGAATAAGCACTACCATAAAGTGACACAAAAGCAATAAAGGACAAAGTGTCAATCAAACACACACATAATATAAATCCAACCCAACACCAAACACTTCTAGTGATTAGTGGAGATGCCCAGATGGGCAACCACACCAGCCACATGGATGTTGGGAGGCCCCCTGATGTGCGATTCCCCTCTGTATGCTGTGAATGTGTTTTATTGCCATTGGTTAATAAAGAAACTGCTTTGGCCTATGGCAGGGCAGAGCACAGCCAGGCTGGAAGAGATAGAGAGAGAGTAGGCAGAGTCAAGGAGGCACCATGTAGCTGCTAAAGGAGAAAAACATCAGAAACTTAAAGGTATGCCACAGCCTTGTGGTGATACACAGATTAATAGAAATGGGATAATTTAAGATGCAAGAGTTAGTTAATAAAAAGTCTGAGCTAATAGGCCAAGCAGTATTGTAATTAATAGTTTCTGTGTGATTATTTGTGTCTGGGTGGCCAGGAAACAAAAGAGCAGCCTTTGTCTACAGGCCCCTCATACCTGTTTCCTGATTTGGTTTCACTGGACTAGAATAAGGTATGAGCTAAAAGGAAAATATTTTTCACAGTAATAGCTACTTTTATAACTATAATCTCTCTTTAAATATGTTTTCATCTCACTAATCAACAAACTGCAGGTTTATTTACAAAAGCCTACCTACCCATTTGTTCCTCAACACTTTTTTGTTTAGTAATAAGTAATCATAAAGTCTACCTAAAAGCTATTTGTCCTCAAGAGTACAAATTCTCGAACTGGTCTTGCCATGGGCACATGGTAAATATTTATTTTCTCACCAGAAATTGGGGGAAAAATCACAGAAGGATAGTTCAATAGACATTTATCTGTCCAGGTTTTTACATTTCTGTTTCTCTACTTTGCTCTATAAATCCTATGTTCTACCTAAATGTTCTCCTACAATCTCTTCCCACTCACATACATCTTTCCAAGAATTCAAGAAGTCACCTTGACCACAGTGTCATTATGGAAGCGGAACACATTCATCCCAGTCTTGACCCCATCTCCCTCACTACTCTTCCATTGGCTTTCCGTGCCCCCAGATTATCGGCTATGCTTTCAAGTCCATTAAGGTTGGCTCTAAAGAATTCACTATCTGTTGGGAAAGAAGTATAATTTCTCTAAGACCAAGTAAGCTCTGTGACAGGAGGCAGGCTTGAGGATAACATAATTAAGAGTCAGCAAGAAGAGTTTCTAAGGAAATTAGTTTTAAATAGATGATAGTAATTAATCAGTAAAACTAAATACCTGACGGAATAGGGGAGGCTTCCCTGGTAATTGGAAAAGCGTAATTACGGCTGGATCCGGGATCCTGACCTGGGTGCACACTGTGATGATTATCTCCCTTTCTGGCCTTTGAGGAGCGAAATGGAGCATAAAGCAATCTTTGCTTGATTCAAATAAACAAGAACTGGGCATGCTGAATAGAAGGCAACCTATTTGACAGCTTCAAAAGGCTCAGTTAAAGGAAAAGCATCAGAGGCTTCAAGGACAAGAATAAGCCCCAAATGAGCAAGATAACACTGAGGACACATAGTGACATTTAAATACAAAAAACATAATTAGGGCTGGGTTACAGAAACTATAGGAATAGTAAATAGTAAATATATATATAGTGAAATAGTACTGACTTACACAGGTGTGTTTCTTTATAAAACTATTTTAAGCCATATTATAGTTTCATAAAATTGTTATTTTAATATTGAAAGAAATCACATGATCAAATACAGGTATGCTGCCTAGGAATCCATCTGTTCAATTTATCATTAAAATAACATAGGTAATGAGGACTACACCCCAGCATTTGCTGACTGAATCAAAGACATTGTCATAGGCTACATAATTTAATTAGATGTAGAAATCGGTCTCAAATACTCCAGGTCAGCCTTAAACTCGCTGTTTAGACCCAAAGATGATAATGGGCTTCTGATCACCCTGTCTCTTCCTCCTGGAACAGTAAGGCCATTACTGATGATGGCATCTCTTGTAATTCCAAACACTCGGAACTCGTCAACATTCATCCCCAGCTTCGCAATTCTGAGTCACTACTGAATTGCTCCCTGGTCTCCATTTACATCTTGAATTTACTTGCACACATTCTTGGACTCCACTCTTGCACTCCAAATTCAAGTCAATTTTTCTACCTCTTATCTCACAATCAAAAATACCTGGACAACCTAGAATTCTGTCAACTAATCAATACACAGATCATATGTCCCCAAAACAACTATAGAGACTTTTTGTATTTCCTGCTGCCCACCAAACAGTTAGAAAGGTTGAATAAGTATTAGCTGCATGTGCAACCCCCACAAAATGCAAATATAACCACCATTTGTACCAAAAAACAAAACCAAATCCTCAGTTCTTAGGATACAGGGGAAAAAAATGCAACCCTGTATTGCTCAAGCTCACAGCAATATGAGCAATGAGGGTCTTATCTACCTGACAGTGTAAATGCCTTTAAGCTCATTTTCTAACTATAAGGGATGATTTGAACAACACTATTCAATTATGACCTTCAAAATCCTTTGATGTGCAATTTGGAATTCTTTTGATGTCTTGTGATTTTCATTTAAGATATTGTATGAGGCTCACTTGCTTGTCTGTATGATTGTATGCCACGGAAACAGAAGGATTATCTCATTCTCGCCAAAGGTCTCACTTAGAAACTGTGATGGCTCATGCTCCCGGTCAGGTTGACAAGATCTAGAATCAGTGGAAGACAGTGTGTTTGAGGGGGATTACCTTGAAGGCTTCATTGAGGTAAGGAGATCTGCACAGGATAACTGATGGGGATCCTGGTCTCGATGAGTAGAGAAAAGGAAGGGGGCTGAGTAGCAGGGAGCACTAATGACCCTCTGTTTCTTTCCAGGTTGTGCATGTGGTGTGACCAGCATGTGGTGTGACCAGCTTCTCTAAGTTCCTTCCACATTGACTTCCCTGCAATAAAGGACAGTAACCCAGGGCTGTGAACTAGAATCAACCCTTTCTTGTCAAGTTGCCAACGTATTTCATCACAGCAACAGGCAAAGAAACTGTTATACCTACAAAGATGCAGGGGGGAAAAAATCTAACATAAACCGTGAAAATGAATCCAAAACCTGGAATAACGTCATTAATTTCCATTTCCATGGTACTGTTAATTTAAGAACATTTCTTGAGGTTTATGACTCCAGACTTGCAATAAAACATGAGGTTGTAATTACCTCTCCTCCCTTGGATGCATATCCCAGATATAAAGAGCACAACTCCCACAGCTTTTCCTCCCCTTGGTCCCAAGAACTACGTCTACAAGATGCTGGTGTAGCTGATAGGTGTTCAACTCCTGCAGCCTTGATCTTGACCACATTACAAGAGAAGAGTGGATTAAATAAAGAGAAAATAGGCATCTGGCAGAAAGGAGAAGAGAAGGGTTGAGAACGAATACATGAAGACAAATAAAACATTTCATCCAACTTTCAGAGTCTTTGCAGAGCCTAAGTGCCAGACCTTAGGTGAAATCTCCCCAAAATCAGTGATACTGCAATGGTAGTGAACTTATTATCAGCATACCCATCTCTGAAAACTGAGACAGGAGGATCACAAGTTTCAGGTCAGACTGGGCTGACTACTGAGGCCCTATCAGAAATATTAAAAATAGAAATACAAACTACACAGGTAAACCTTCAGCATGTGGCTCCTAGATAAAGACTGGGGTCCAGTTTCTGCAAAAGAACTTAGTCAAAAGCCAGTATAGATAACGAGAAAGATTTAGCTCTTCCTAAAGCACTATTGTCAAGCTTGAGTCCGCATCTTCTCCTTTTAAATTAATAATGATAAGGGAAGCATCAAATGTGCAAACACATTTAATGAGGCAAGGCACCAATTCCAGAAAAAATACAGTTCTTCGCTATCAGCTCTATAATAAGAGAGACCTAAAACAAAGGGAAAATGTGATTTGCAAAAATCAAAAGGAGAAGAAAAACAAAAGGGAAAGGGAGCCAGCTGAGACTAGCAGACTGCAAGGCCTCTTAAGATCCGACCATAGGTCTACCTACTATTTGCAGAAGTGTCACAGACACTGGTGTTGAAGAGGGAACCAGCAGTGAAGAGCGCTGGCTTTGGCTTGGAGTTTAAGAGTACAGACCAGCCCACTCAAGGTGAAACTCAATAAGAGTGCAAGTGAACACAGTTTCAGAAAGAAAGCAACCTCCACAAAATGGAAATAATACCACCATTTGTACCATAAAACAAAACCAAATCCTCAGTTTAAAGATGAGTCAAACTCACAAATCACAAGAACCTCCTGTGCCATACACATTAAAATGAAAAGAAGTGTGATTCAGATCTAATTTAGTGGATCTTAGAAGAGACTGAAGAAAATGCCCATATAAGCATCCAACCGGGACAAATATCGTCATCATTGGGGAGAATAAAATTATAGTTTTAATGTTGAACTTGGATTTTTTTTCCACAGCCAAAAACAGATGCAATAAACTGTTTAGGTTCTGATGAAAATACCCATGAGTCATGATTAGCTCTTTGCCTCTGTTTAGAGAGGGAATCAGAAGATACTAATGAATATAGTAGATCATTATCGTCTTAAGAATTCAGAGGTTTGGTTGTTTTTTTTTTCTAGTGCTTGAAATAAAACCCAGAACTTCACACAAACTGGACAAAGCTCTATCACTCAGTTATAGAGACCAGAGAATGTTTACAAAGGACAAACCTGTTTGTAGTAAGTATTTGGACTTTAATATAAGGTCTAGCCACAGGACAATAAATGTACATATAAAAGTGACCATCAGAAAGGAATGGGCTGGGATAAAGAGGTGGCTCAGTGGTTAAGCATGTAGTGTTGTTGCAGAGGACCTGAGTTTTGTTCCCAGCACCTATGTAGTACAGCTCACAGCCTTCACCCCCAGGGATCTGATGCCCTTTCCTGACCTCCAGAGGCACCTGCACTCCTGTGCACATATCCACACACACAATTCTGGACATTTAAAAAAAATTTTAAAAACAAAGTATGAAAAAAGTAAGTTACATGTTGAAATAATTAGTAAAAATCTACCTAACCTTGCTTAAAATGTAATTGCTAAAAAGCAGCCAAAATTAAGCAGAGAGCAAATTGTCTAATTGATATATCTAAAGAAAGTTCAAATTTCACTTCTTAATTAATTCTTTTCCATTTTGTAAATATATTTTGAAGGTATAAAATGTGCTTTAAAAGCATGGCATACAAGAAGTTTTAATTTCATCCAAATGAGCATAAAATAAGTTGTGAAAGTAAATTGAAATGGTGTTATGGGCGTCACAAATTAATTAGACTTAAAAATAAACACTAACTATAGACTGGTAATAGTAAACACATCAAAAATTACATAGAATCAATAAATTGAAATGATTAACAAAAACTACACTCAAGCTTATATGGATAAAGTTAAAAGCAACAATATTGATATTGTAGGTGAAAAGTCATGTTGCTAAGGCGTTAAGCATTGAATTGATAAAAAAAAAGGATAAGAAATTAAGACTTGGTATGTAATTTTAAGAACTTATAACCATCTAAAATATCTAAAAATGTACCAGGGATGTATCAAGAAGTAGTCAAAGCACAGCAGTGGAACATCTATTAGTCTAAAATACGCACAGTAGGGTCAAATCAAAAGATGGGGCAGACATGGATGGACCAAAACTGAATTAGATTATTTGTCCCATAATCTAGACACTATATGGGCAGGCTTAGTTAGAGAAAAAAGACTAAGTCCTACAGACCTTAATTAATATTCACTGTTAACAGGAAGTAAAATTCTAAGGTAAGTAAGTAAAAATCAATATATAAATATATTCTGGCACATCTAATAGTTTGGATGGTCACTCAGGCAATTATGCTGAGCTGTTTTCAGAAAAACTCTTCATCCCACTTATAAAATATCCACAAGATACCATAATAAAGATGGAAAATTAGTGGCTACTAGAGGCTAGAGGAAGAGGATGAGAAGACCGGGGAAAGTGCTTATGTCCGTGTAGGGGTAGAGTGGGGGAGACAGTGGAGAGAGCACGCTTGAGGTTCTTGGTGACAGTGCACTTACACAATTTTACACACAAATGCTGGTGGTGCTAGATAAGTTCTGTGCTTTGTACCAGGGTGAATTTGTGTTTATTTGTTTGTTTTCTACTTTCACGTTCTGATCATAGACCATTGAGAAAGAAGTCCAGGCAGGAAGTCAAGGCAGGAACTGAGGCAGAGGCCATGGAGAAATGCAGCTTTCTAGCTAGCTCAAACTGATTTCTTAAACCACCTAGATCACCTGCAAAGAGGTGACATGATCCACAGTGAGCTGGGCCCTCCCACACCAATCATTAGCCAAGAGAATGCCCTACAGGCTTGCCTACAGGCTAATCTTATGGGGGCAATCTCTCAAAAACATAAAATAAAAATTCAGTTAAATGAAAAACAAATAAAACTTATTAAAAACTGAAAATTTCAAAAGATCCCCCATCCCCAGGTATGGCTCTGTTTGTGTCAAGTTGACAAGAGCCAGACAGCTCAGAGGAGTTGTGTGAAGGACATCCAGATCCTCTCAGAAAGTTACTTTGTAGCTTCCTAGCAGGCTAATTCCTAAAGGTTTAATCAAAGTCATTTCATATTCACTTTTCAAATATATAACTAGTTGTCATTTTATCTTTGGGAGGTATGGTCAGCTGTCTTGGCTAAGGAAAAAGAGTGCTTCCCACTTTATAAATGTGTGTGTTCCTTTCAAGGGTGTCATGAGAGTGTGTTCCTGCTGCAGTTAAAAAATAGAAAATAAGAGACCGGAAAGGGGTGCAGGAACACTCTATTCCTCTAAACTCTCTGGTCATTCGGGTGCAGGGCCCTGCCCGGGTACTGGATTTTTTTCAAGCCCAGCCCAGCTCCCCCTTCCAGCTGCGGGGTCCTAGGACCTCACAAAGCAGCAGGCTCCAGGGCTATGGCTCTGGAGATCTGGGAGTGAGTTCAGGGAAGCAGGGGTTATTTGTGCCAAGGTGCTACCTCCACCAAGCCTGCA
>JAQHUG010000200.1:2667739-2678939 GCA_028555095.1 Dicrostonyx torquatus
GGACAGTAACCCCAACAAGCCAGCCCTCATGTTACACCTAACAATGGGAGTGAGGGTGGTCACTGACTCTTTTGCCTACTTATGGGACCCTTCTACTACATCAAGGATGCCTCATCCAGTCTTGATTTGACAGTATGTGCCTGGTATTAAAGTAGTATAGTATGCCAAGTTTGGTGGATGTCCCTGAGAGGCCTGCTCTTTTCTGAGGAGAGACAGAGAGAGGATGGACCTGAGAGGGAAGGGAGGTTGAAGGGACAGACTAGGTGAGGAGAGGGAGAAGAAACTGTGGTATGGATAAATATATGAGAAGAGAACATTTTTTAAAAATGAATAAGTACATAGATAATAAAGTATTTTGAAAAACACGCCATAAAATAATTAACTTTTGGTGCTGGGGCTAAGTGAACCTTTCAACCACTGAGCATTATCTGAGTGAATTTCTTACTATAGTTATTTGTAAGGTGTTTAATCCAATAAGCAGACAATCAAAACAATGAATATGAAACACATCAGAAGACATAAAAGTGTGGATGTCTTAAAGGAAAACAGTAAGAGTCCATCTTTCAGAAATACTATGAAGTGGTATGGATCTGTGTTCCAAAACCAACTCTCAAGTTCACTACATTCATAGCAATTTTGACTGAAATGAAGCTAAGGTGTTTGGAAGAAGATGGCAATGTCCCAGTTGTCCTCATTATCCAACTGTCATCTCTCCTCCTGCCACAACTGCTAGGCATCAAAACCCCTCTTTGACAGCTTGGTTTGAAGACCACATCTTCAGAACCATGCCTGAAGAGTAAGATGCATGCTATTAGCTGACATTTCTATTCATATGTAAAGACACGCAGTTGGGTGATACCTTAAAGAATTTCAATTGCCCAAAGATAATTTGTTTTCCTAACTTTTGACTGGTAGAAAGGGTTGCATATTTTCTCAGAGCATACAAAATACAAAACAAAATCCATGGTTTTCAATATGTAACTAGATTTCTTAAGACATATCTTTGCACACTGTTAAGATCAGGGATCTAGGTCTCTAAGGAGATGAACAAAGGACCTCACAGAAAAGGGAGGTGAGATGCTAAGGTTGTATGGCTTTGTTCTTAGTGTGTTCTGGCCTACAATCATGTTCACTATTCTGGGATTCCATGTAATATTTTGTAATACCTGGTAATGGAGTACTACTTCAACACAAAGACAGACTTAAAGGAGGTGGCATTCACTTTGCTGGTAACCAGGTATCAATTTCTTAGGATGAAGAAAATTAAATAAAGCAATGATAGAAGAAAAAACAGAGGACTAGAAAGGCTTAGTATACACATAAAAAGGGGCCATGGGGAGCCAAGTTAGTTACACAATCAGGGGTGGCTTTTTTTTTTTTTTTACTATTGTTAGATTAAGTGTTTTAAAGTCTTAGTAACTGAGTTTATGCAATACTTTGTTCCATTTCTGTCAACTGGGGTTCCCTCAGTGAGTATTCAGTTGTGATGGTCAATTTTATGTGTGAATTTGACTACAGAATGCTCAGGTATCTGGAGAAACATTAGCTATGGGTATGTCTCTGGGATTGTTTCCAGAAGAGATGAGCCCTTGACCAATGATCAAGGAAGATCTACCACCAATACTCTGGACATCATTCACTCCATGGAGAGCCTGGATTGAATTCTCACTCGTCATGACCTGGGTATTATCCTCCTGAGACATCAGAGTGACTGGTTCTGGAGCCTTTAGGCCTCAGGAGTTACAGCAACAACCCTCTGGTTCTTATTCTCATCATGTAACTACTTCATGTGGGTCCTAGACTTTTGGCCTTGGATTAAATACTACTGGTCTTAGTTAGCTCAGTGACAGCAGGTAACAGGACCTCTCTGACAAAATACATGAACAAATTACTAATCGTTAATTCCAATGCTAATATAATATAATATATGCAACATAAAATAAACATAGAACTCCAGTTCAGGTGTGGACATAAAGCTTCAGGCTAAAAATAGTCAACTATTTTTTTTTTTGCTGTACTTGGAACACTGAAAATGCCTACTGCTAATTTGTTATGTTAAAACATACCTGGATGTATTATTAAATATGATATGGTAGTTTTTAAGGGAAAATCCCAACCTTTTCAGAAACTTTATCTTTTCAGAGGACCGCTATAGGCTGTGTCCCCATGCCTCTAAGAGGCTGTCTTTTTAACTGTTTGGAGTAATTTTCACGGAGGATCACTAAGTTGCAGTCAAATGCAATGGTGACATGCTCCACGGTGATGCTAAGAGGACTAGCCAACCAGTTGCTAGGCCCTACTCTCAAAAGAGGAGCCTTATCTCTTCTCTTCTGTAGTAGGGAGAGGTAAAGAGTGAGAGTTGCATACATTGCCTACATGTACTCTCTTCTCTCAAGAACCGAACTCTACCAGTCAGCGACAGTTTACAGATCATAGTTGTCATCAGTGGTCAGGGGAGATTATGCCCAGGACCCCATAAAGATTTCAAACACCATGAATATTCAACTTTCATGTAAAATGATACGAAGTCTACAAAAATCTACACATAGCCCCAATATTCTCTAAGTCATCTCTGAGTCCCATATGTGCCTAATACAATCTAAATGGTATATAAATACCATATATTTAGGGAAAGTCTGGCAAGAAAAAATGGTCAATGGACATTCTATATATAGAGAGGAACTCCTACTGTTTTTAAGGCTTGGTTTTATGAAATAAATATTCAATAGGAGACACACAAACTTTCTCCAGAAAGCCAGGTTCGGCTATATTCTTCATGTATGTTTTCTTTGGCTCATACCTTGTGTATGAGCTATACCATGGTACCAACCCATTACCCTGGCCACAGCTCGTGATTAAGGCATAATGCATGACCCAGAAGTGATTTTATACCACCTGGACACAAGGAAAGCCAACCATCCTTGAAGTCTTTCCCCTTTAGAAGCAGTTCTCTATTCACAAATAAGAAATAGTTTGAGAAGTTCTGCAGTGGGCTCCTGCAAAACCTGGTCAAGGAACAATAAACAGACCCCAAAGAAATAGAGATGTGGACGGCAGAAAGGTTAAGCAACTTCCCAAAGTTACACAGTTTAGGAATGAAGAAAAGCAGTGGCTTCTAGTAGCTTCTCTGTCCATAGTGTGTTCATTGACAGCAGTTTGAATTAGGGAAAAAAATAAAGTTGTACTTTCCTGTGCATTTAGTCAGACAAGATTCTGCCTCCATCTCGTTATTTCTATGTGGATGATGGAGAGTTATCAATGGTTATTTTTTTAATTGTTTAAGGGCTTGAATGCAGCTGTATAGAACAGTGTCTGCCCAGCACAGAACACTTGGCTAGCATCTGAAATGTGGCTCTTATTTATATGCCATCAATCAAGTACTGAAGAAGGCATGGAAGGAAAAGGAGAGCGAAAAGATGAATGTGGAGATTTGAAAACTGGAGGACTTGGGTTGCTAATCTATCTATCCCACTGGGAAGTAATATGGCCCAAAGGTAATCACATCGCACAAACTAACAGAGAACAGAAACTTTTAAGCTTCAAGAGGCTTTCAGAATTTTCGGTCTTTGTCTCTGCCTTATGTGGGCAAACATTTCAGAACAAATAGCTGCCTCTTGTCTTCTTTAAGGTCTTTGGGGAAAGAAAAGAGGTAGGCGCCCTGCATGCTGCTTCCAGTGTGTGATCCCTCATCAGCCTGGAAGCTCTTCACTCAATCCTGTTGTACTCTTTCTGCCTCAGGATAAGCCTTTTCATCCTAATGTGACCTTTGCTGAAATAAACTACAGACTTCTGTGACTGCATCTCCTTTGCCTTCTCTTCGGAAAGCCCAATCCCATTGTTTTCAATATTTGCTCCAGCATGATTTTCCAGCTCATTATTCACTGTTTTCATTACTTTTGTTTGTTTTCTGTGATTTGTTTGGTGTTTCTTCTTCTGCCAGTACATTTGTTTGTGTCTCTGAGCATGCACATGAGGGAGGTGAGGTGTGTGCACCCCACACATTCATGGAAACCAGAAAAGATCATCAGGTCTCCTGCTCTACATACTCTTTGAAGCAGGGTTTCTTCCAGTAAACCCGGCCCCAGAAGCTTTCCTACCTTTGTTCTCCTTGGAGCTGGGATTATAGGCATCTGTGCAAATGCCCAACTCGTTGTGTGGACACTGAGATCTAAACTCCTCTCCTCAGATTATGCAGCAGGTGCCCTCAACCACAGAGCCATCTTTCTATCCCCATCGGTCTTTCCAAATCTTTTCTTTTGCTCCATTTTTTTCATAAATGATGACAATGACAAAGAAATACCTTATTGCCTTGGAAAGTCAACTTTACCATTTAATTAGTTGAATTCTTTCTTTTTCCATCCAAATGTAGAGAAATGCTGGCTTAACCGTGAGGTTTTCCTCCCTGGGAAGACTTTATTTTGGATAATTA
The DNA here is from genome assembly GCA_028555095.1 of Dicrostonyx torquatus. Lineage (NCBI taxonomy): Eukaryota > Metazoa > Chordata > Mammalia > Rodentia > Cricetidae > Dicrostonyx > Dicrostonyx torquatus. The sequence goes on from JAQHUG010000200.1 coordinate 2,672,169, forward strand.
GCTGTTAAGTAAGCTGTGCAGAGAAGAAAAACAACATTGAAAATGTCTTTCTAAACTTTTCCCTTCAATTATTCGCATGCTGCTAACAATGACAACATCCCGATGCCCAGAAAGAGCATGGAACGCATGTCATCGTCTAAAGAGGTGTTGCAATGCCATTCCTGGCTTAGTACTAGTAATAACTCCATGTTTTTCTCCTTCTTCAGCAAGTGAATACTGAGTGAAATGTGGAATGAAATAACTGAAGCTAAAAAGCACCTCACTGCAGTCTAACAGTTGTTACTACCTCCAGAACTGAAAGTTAGAGAGTTCCTGATGTGGGGATCGATGTTAGCAGGGCCACTAGCACAGAGTTCAGGATCTCTAGGGTGTGTTGAACAGCCTGCAGTTAAACATGGATTGTGTAGCTATATAAAGCTTCATTCAATGAGATTAGACAGAAAAGGAATAAACTATACCCAATAACTGAGCCCTTCAAAGGGTCAGCAAGAGATCCAGGTGTGTCTCAGGACAAGCTTAAGTCAAGTTTCTTGAAAAATCTGGTCTGATTTTTTTTTTGAGGGGGATGTATTATTAAAAAAGGAGACTATAATTTTTTAAAAATATAAAATTGCCTTTTCTCTGTTTTTTACCTGGGGATTTAAACGAGAGTTGTTTTCTTAGATCCACCCCTCTCTGCTTCTAACACATATAGTTCTTACTAGAAATTTTAAAAAGGAAGGAGAAGTGGGGGCATAAACTCTTCCTTTGGCTGATGTTTTTTCCTAATGCATGATGCTCCCTCTCCCCATAATCGCATGACATTGAATTCAGTATACCTTTCACTGATACAATAAATCACACCTTCCCATATCTCAGTAATGCAGTGAGGAGATGGCAGCATTATCTCAGAAGTGACACATTTCCCTTATGTAAGAATGACAGAGTTGTCCCTAGCAAAGAAGCTACCCAGTAACTAGCTTTTCAAATTCTTCTGCAGTATTCAAATCATGCTGCATTTAGAACAAATAAAAGCATGGCCACTTCAAAGAAAAAAAAAAGCATCTGTAATCATTAGAGAAGCTAGGATCTAGAACCACAAACCCTGCCTTCAGTGACCTATGACTTTGCCATGCGAAGAACTGTCCCAAGACCTGCGAGTTCCCAGAAGCAAGACAGTACAGATGAGTTAAAGTCACTGTGGTGCACTGCTCCTCTGATTAGAGGCCACAGTGATTCTAGGAAAAGTATTCCTTTGAGGAAAGTTGTCTGTTGTTTGACTTTACACTAAGAAAAATGGAAAATCTTCTTCATCCACCATGACAAAGTAGGCTTCATGCCAGAGATCTGGTGATAGTTCAGCATGTATCAATCAATAAATGTAATCCACTATATAATAAACTAAAAGACAAAAGCCATATGATCATCTCATTAGCAGCAGAAAGTCTTTGACTAAGATCCAAAACCCCATCATGATAAAAGTCCTGGAGAGACTAGGGATACAAAGGACATACCTCAGAATAACAAAGGCAGTTTACAGCAAATCCATAGCTAACAACAACCTAAATAGAAATACACTCAAGTCATTTCCCGTAAAATCAGAACCAAAACAAGGCTGTTGACTCTTTCCATACCCATTTAATATAGGACTTGAGTATTAGCTAGAGCAATAAGACAACAGAACAAGAGCAAGGAAATTCTTTACAGGAAGTAAAGAAGTAGAAGCATCTTGATTTGCAGATGATATGACAGTATATATAAGTGACCCTAAAAATTCTACCAGACAACTCCTAAAGTTGACAAACTTTCATCAAAATAGCTGGATACAAAATTAAAACACACACAAAAAGAGTAGCCTTCCCATAAACAAAGGACAAACAGAATGAGAAAGAAATCTGGGAAACAGTACTTTTCACAGTAGCCTCAAAAAGACATAAAGAATCTTGGGGTAACTCCAGTCAAGAAAGTAAAAGACTTGTATGATAAAAAATGTTAAAACACTAAAGAAAGAAATTGAAGATATCAGATGTGAAGATCTCCCATGCTTATCCATCAGTAAGATTAATATAATAAAAATGATCATGCTACCAAAAGCAACCTACAGAGTCAAAGCAATCCCCATCAAAATTCCAACACAATTCTTGATAGAACATGGAACAAAATTTTTTAGCATCATATGGAAACACACACACACATCCATGCACACACACAAAAGAAAAGGATAGCTAAAACAATCCTGAAATAATAATAATTTTAAAAAGACTGCTGGAGGTATCACTATCCCTGACCCCATATTGCACTACAGACCTATGGTAATAAAAATAGCATTATATTGCAATGAAAACAGACATCGTGATCAATGAAATCTAATGGAAGACCCAGACATGAATCCACACACCTGTGGATACCTGATTTTTAAAAAAGAAGTCATAAATATGCATTAAAGAAAAGATGGCATCTTCAACAATTATTGCTGGTCAAACTGGATGGCTGTATGTAGAAGAATACGAATAGATACATACTTATCAACCTGCACAAAACCCAACTCCAAATAAATCAAAGACTTCAATATCAAAGGCTATTATCTGAAATACATAAATAACTAAAATAACAACTGGACATCAAGAAAACAAATAGCCCAATTAAAAATGGGGTACATATCTAAACAGAATTCTCAAAAGAGGAAACGCGAATGCTTGAGAAGCACTTAAAGAAATGTTCAATATTCTTAGTCAACAGGGAAATGCAAATAAAAACTACCTTGAAGTTTCATCTTATACTAGTCAGAATGCCCAAGATCAATAAAACAAATATCAACTCATTCTGGTGAGGATGTGGGGTAGGAGGAACACTCATCAATTACTAATGGGAGTGTAAGCTTATACAGTCACTATGGAAGTCAACATGATAATTCTCCAGGAAACTTGAAGTAGAGCTACCTCAAGATCCAGCTATATCATTCCTGGGCACATACCCACAGAGACACTTGTTCAACCATGTTCATTGCTATTCTATTCACAATAGACAGAAATTGGAAACAGGCTAGATATCTGTCACTGAAAGAATTGAAAAAGAAAATGTGAATGGAATATTACCGAGCTGTTTAAAAAGATAAAATAATGAAATTCACAAGTACATGGATAGAGCTAGAAAAAAATCACCCTGAGCGAAGTAAAACAGACCAAAAAAGACAGAGATGCTTATATGTGTACACAAGCCTTCAATAAGCAGGCTACAATCCATATAACCACAGACGTTAGAGTAAGGGACAAGATGATTGAATAACCCCAAGGAAGGAAAATAGAATAGATAGTATAGATGGATTAGAGGGAGGCTAGAACAGGAGGATCAAATGCAGAGGGGCATGGAAGGAGGAGTAAGGGCAGGAATATGGGGAGGGACAGTTGAAACTAAGGGTCATTTGAGTTGCTTTATGGAAACCTAATTGGTGTAGAAGGTCCTCCTGTATTTGTGTTGCTTTAATTGGTTAAATAAAGAAACTGTCTTGGCCTGTTGATAGGGCAGAAACTTAGATAGGCAGGAAAGACAGAACAGAAAGCTGGGAGGAAGAAGGCAGAGAGAGAGAGAGCCGCCATGGAGTCGCCAGAGTCAAACATGCTGAATCTTTCCCAGTAAGCCACGACCTCATGGTAATACACAGATTAATGGAAATGGGTTAGATCAAGATGTAGAGTTGGCCAAGAAGAGGCTAGATATAATGGGCCAGGAAGTAATTTAATTAATACAATTTCTGTGTGGTCATTTCAGGGGTTAAGGTAGCCGGGCAGCGGGATACAGCCCTATCACCTCATACTACACCTAATAGAGTAGAAGTTTCCTAAAATAAATACATATACATGCATAAAATTTATACATAGATATGTATAAATGGAATTCTCAAATAACAGGGGAGACAGAGCCCCAACCAACTGGACATATTTAGTCATCAAATAAAGCCTCCAGTTCCAAGAATGGGTTACATTTAAACAAGTTGTTGGCCAAAGGGGCCACACGGGAATCCCTAAACAATCCAGGATATTGCCAAGGCTATAGGTTGCTTTCTATAAACTCACAGTCAGTAGGGCTGAAGGCTCTAGGTAGGCACCAGACTAGTGTTCATGGTACTTGAAGGTACTTAGCATAGTACAAAGGAAAAACATGAACAACCAATTCAGCTACAAAACCTTCTATCTGCAATGGAGAGTGACCTGCCTGCAAGATGCAATGGTCCAATAGTCGATCAAAGCTTATGTGACCAACAAACCAATATCTGAGTGGACTTAAGGCCTACCCCAGAAGATGGAACCCAATCCCAATGTTGCTCAGATGTCCAAGAGCCTGATCTAGGTAAGCCAGGGATCTAGGAGAAAACCAAATACTATTGTTCTGCTAAAGCAGTGGTCCTCAGCCTGTGGGTCACAAGTCCTAGGGGGGTTACATATCAGATAGCCTGAACATCAGATATTTACATATTTATTCATAGAAGTAGCAAAACTACAGTTATAATGTAGCAACAGAATAATATTACAGTTGGGGGTCACTACAACAAGAGAAACTCTATTAGAGGATTATAGCATTAGGAATGTTGAGAACATTGTGTTAAAGGAACACAGCAAAAATAAAGACTCCTAATGATATTCTGCTATACCCATAGATCACTGTATTGCTCAGTCATTCTCAGAGAAGCTTCCTCCTGCAGTAGATGAGAATAAATACAGAGACCCAGAACTGGATGATGTACAGAGAACAAGAGACCTTAAAACACTTGGTCCTAAATGGGATGTCTCCATCAGTTCTCTCCTCACAGCTTAAGGGACCCTGTGGAAGAGAAGGTGGGAAGATCGTAAGAGCTAGAAGAGATGGCGGACACTAAGAAAAGAAGGTCTCGTAAACCCAGCAGGACTGATGTACATATGAACTCCCAGAGACTGTGGTAGCATGCACAGGGCCCACACGGGTCTGGATCTGGTGGGTTTTACAAGCCCCCATCACCAACTCAGAAGCAATCTCTAGTTGATAACCACACGTGAGTGAAAAATCAGGTTTCTCCAACAGTCTCACTGGGTATACATACTGCTTATAAGACCAGGTCTCATTCCCAGCAGTAGATGGTCACCAGAAAATGAACTCAGTGGTATTTCGGAAGACTTTTTTCTTTTGTCCCATAATATTTAGGCTGGCTTTGTTTTTCCTGTTTTTTCTTATAGTTTCTGATCTTGGTTTGTGTCTTCAAGGGATTTCTATGTGTCCTAATGTATGTGTCTCTACATCTATATGTTTTTCTTGTCCTTTTTCTTTGGCTCTGTTTTTTCTATTAATTTGTTTTGCCCTATCAGGTTTGTTTATATTTATTTTATCTTATTATTTTTTTCTTCTTTTAGATGTCTGTTTGTTTTCCATGAGAAGAAGCAAGAAAGGATATGATCTGGGAGGATGGAGAGGTGAGGAGGGTCTGGGAGAAATTTTAAAAAGAACTATCTTGTTTTCATAAGAAACAGTCAAGAGCCAACTAGGGATCCCAAAATTCTTATTTCCCAGACCAAAATCCTTTCAAGTTGAGGCAGATTATCTCTTCACTCATGTTACATGGCCAATGATAAAAGTAAACTTTTAAATCCTATAAAAATTAAGTAAAAACAATCTGATCAATGGTTAGCAAATACCACTCATCTGAGGCTGCTGTTTTTAATATTTGTTTAGATGAGACATGTCTCTATTCGGAAAGACCAAGATAATTTTACCTCATAAAATACTAAAGATTACATTTATGATATAGACGTGGAAGATTTCTGAGGCCCTGAGGTACAGCAGAAAACCAAGAGACCCATCAGACAGGAAATCTTTCCTGCTAATCACCAACTCTTTCACCCTTTCATTTCCTCCTAAAGACCTCATCATTTGGAAGACTTTTGTCTACAAAGATAACACATTAAGAAATACCTCATTTTCCCTTGTCATTAATCTAACAAATACAGCTGCCAACTGTCAGATCTCTGAATAGATGAAGACAAATTTATTACAACAATGAACTTACATAATCCCAGCCCAAAGCAGACGCGTGGTATTCTAGTCTATGTGACATTATTTTGAATGAATGTATAATTTTCTTACAGTCTTTAAATCATCAAAAATAGCTCACAGGTTCCACGTCAGCATCCTATGGACCACCTAAGTAAGAACAGAACCCCAGAAATCTCTCCCTGTACCTCCAAGCAATCCCCCTTGCTCTGGTGTTGGGTTCTGAAATAGTAACAGACCACACGGGTCCATCAAACTATTAAGGGTTATCGACTTCATTCCCTGTCTGTTCCCAACTGCTTCTTTCAATTATGCACTTGACCTTTCTAGCATGCTGTTGCTCCATCCCCTCATGAGCTCCTGATGCTTTCTTACTTCCAAATTATCTCATAAATAGTAATACCTGTCAAGCAGCCTCAACAGCAAGTAAGTAAACCAGCCTTGGCTGTAGGTAAATGTACCAAGAATGCCCAGGTACTTGAATTTGATTAGCATGCAGTTTTGAATAATAAAGCTTTATTAATTCAGTGAAGGAAATGTGATTGCTTCCAAGAATTGAGTGATTAGCTAAAGTTATATTATCCCTTTTCTTTTTATGCTATTATTTACCTGCTTATTTGCTTGTTTGTTTGTTTGGGGCAGAAAAAGGAGCCAATGTATAAGCAAAACATCAGCTTATCAGCTTGTTAATTGTACCCAGATCCTTTCAAATGATTTAAACTGAATTGTTTTTTATTATTTCATTTTTTAAAAAAGTAAAATAAACTATTTTTT
>JAQHUG010000200.1:2701936-2748800 GCA_028555095.1 Dicrostonyx torquatus
GGAGAGCTTTTTAAAAGCTAAGTGGAGGCCTGACCAGGGCTAAGGCTGCTTTGTCTTTTGGCTCTACTCAATCTAACATGTCTGAGGCATATTCACTGCCTCTGCAAGCCATGCATAGTGCCCCAATTCCAAGTATGCAGCAGGTCTATGTTGTACCATTAAGCAGTTTGGAGCATGCTACTCACAAACCCCATTTAAATGCTTGGTCTCCTGAAAGAGCCAGAATTCATGCTGGCAGCATGGCCCAGAAAGCCACCACTTCAACACCTTCCAAGTTTTTTTTTTCTGCTACCACTGAATCAGGAGGACCTCTTTTAAAGGAGCTGTAGCATGCTGCTAGCAAACAGCAAGACGTTGCATTAAACTCTGGTGTGTGTGTGCGTATGTGTGTGTGCGCAGAATTCCTTTTTAAGCTCTCTCAGGATTTAAGTGGATTTAGTCAACAACATTGGCACTCATTTGTTGGCAGAAACCACTAGTTAGTTCCCAGCTGCCCAGCCCCAAAATAATTCCTCAGAAACTATATTAAATCACTGCTTGGCCAATCACTTAATCATATTGCTAGCTAGCTCTTATATCTTAATTTAACCCATTTCTATTCATCTGTGTATCGCCATGTGGCAGTGGCTTACTGGCAAGGTTCTAGTGTCTGTCCCTGGTGGCAGCTACATGGTGTCTCTTGACTCCACCTCCTTTCTCCCAGAATTCAGTTTAGTTTTCCCCACCTACCTCTGTTCTACCCTGCCATAGGTCCAAAGCAGTTTCTTTATTAATCATTGATAATCATAGCTTACAGAGGGAATCCCACATCAGTCTTGAATCACAAGAACCCAGACTCACTGCTATAGTCAACACATTCTATACATAGCCCCCACCTGCCACCTTAGATGTCACCCAGAAACCTCCACACAGCACTCATTTCTATAAACCTCCATCTAGTTTTTCTTAGCGGTGAGATTCCTCCATTCTCTGCTACCTACAGTGTCATTTAAATTGAGAAACCTTTATAAATTCAATCACTATACATAAACATTCACAAGAAATACAGAAATGTGACTTTTCTTGGGTTGGACACACACAACACTATCTGGAACAAGTACAATTTATCTTCTACAATGGAAACTTGTCTTCTAGGTTTTCATTGCTTGAGGAAAAGGAGACTGTCTGTTACAGAGAGACAAGGATGGTGGAGACTCAATTTCTACCTTCAGGAATAAATGTTGACAGCAATTTCCCTTTGTTGAATTCAAGGAAGAGGGATGGGGGGAGGAGGAGGAGAGAAGGAAAGCTCTTGTTACTGTCTTATTGCTGCTGGCTTATTATTGTCACTGACAACACCTAGACAAGCCAGATATCTTCTTTTACGATCCCATAAGAAGAGATGGTGGGTGGGGAGGTTCTGCACCACAAGCTGAAGAGCAATGGACCTGATTGACATGTGAGATGTGTGATGTATAGGATGTAACAGTAGTCAGCCTGTTTCAATGGCAGGGTGGCTTCATGTACTATCCACAGCCCTCTGTTTAGGACCTGGTTATCTAGAAAAACTTTGCCCTGACTGGGAGGTGATTCTTTCCGGCACTGAACAAATCAGAAAAAATAATTATATAAAACAACAGTACAACAGGAAGCTCATGGTTGTAATGGTCAAAGGGGTAACTGACGATGGCCCACATTGGAAGCAGAGGCCAAAGTTCAGGAAAGTGAACCAAAATCTATCCATGTTCTCACTAAGCTAAAGAGTCAGAGCATAAGAATGCTAAAGAGCTGGAACTAGGAAGGAAGCTTGAGAAAAGGGAAGGAGAAAGAGACAGAACTCTGAAGAGGAGTCTCCTCAGGTCTGTGGTTGAGTATAGATCCATGCACACTAGAAAGTGCTTAACTTCATAATTTCAGAACTTACGCTGAGTTCAGAGTGGTCTGTGATCCCACCAGCCAAAATGTAACAGTGGAACGGTGGATAGAATTCTTAGGAAGCTTGTTTTTAGATGTTAAACTGAATGAGACTGTCCATAGCAGTGCTACCGACGCCTACAGACAAGCCTTGCAAGGATCCAGCTTATCTGGAAGCCACTTAGCTGTACACCAGAACAAAAGGCAACACTGCTTGAAGAACTCTTAGAAAATATACATTCCAATAAAGTAACATTCACAGCATTGAGCACAATGTAGAGAATGAGACTGACTTTAAAAGTTATCACGTATCTTATATCCACAGTGTAAAGATCAATGTCAACTTAAATGACAAGATATGAGAAATACCCAAAGAGAACTTCCAGGCATTTTAAATAATAAAATGGAAATATACTGAAAGTCTTCAGATACAGGATTCAGGAGAACATAGAGATAGATTGTTGGGGAGTAAAACGTTTACTAGAAGAATTATTGAAAACTATGGGCAGACAAATGGGCAACAGCACAGTGTTGGACTCTGAAGAGAGTTCAGATCCCAGTGCCAGAGACAGACAGCTTGGCAGGGACTCTAAATAGAAGGATCAGCCCATGTGGTAGAACCAGGGTCTTAGGCCTCTGGGGAAGATATAACAAGAGCCCATGGTTAAATTCTCTGATTTCCCAACAGCAAGCAGGGAAGTGGGTATAGAACAGGCTGTGTTGCCACCCTCTGGTACCCTTTCATGCAAACTCACTTTCACAAGTAAGAAGTCTAGGCACCTGGAAGTCTATTAGCTGGAGATCCACAGGCAGTGATCTCCGTAGGATGTCTGCTCGTATCACAGGAGGGGAGGAGCTGCTGAGGACTGCCTGAACAGCAGTCTGGTTGAATTCTAATAAATCTAAAATAACACTGATAACAGGTTAGACAGTGCAAAGGAAAATTCAGGAAATTTAATGATGAGGAGCAGTCAGGTGTAATGGCTCAAATCTATAATCTCAACACTCAAAGATACTGAGTGAGGCAAGAGAATCACAAGTCTAAGGCCAGCCTGAGCTACATAGTGAGTTGCAGACATCCTGGGCTATAGTGTCTATAGCTTGAGACACTATCTCAAAAGAAGAAGTATGTGGAGGATGAGGAAGACGGAATGGAGAAGAAACAGAAGAAGAGGAGGGTGTCCAAAAATGAAACATGGGGGAAGGCAAAGACTTAAAACAAATGTTGGCTGAGCAAGGCATCCCACCACAGGGAATTGGCTCCAACAAGCTAGCTCATGCACCAGGGATAGATCCTGGTCTCACTTCCAGGGCCCCTTCAAATAGACCAAGCTATGTAGTATAATATATATATATATATATATATATGCCTCAAACAGATCAAGCTACATAACTGTAGTATGTCAGGCTTTGTTAATACCCCATGAGAGGGCTTACCCTTTCTGAGGAATGGATGGAGAGTGGGCTGGATGGGGGGAAAGGTAGGAGGGAGGGGGAACTGTGTTTTGTATGTAAAGTGAATAAAAAAATTTAAAATAAAAATGTTGGACTGGAGGCAATATTAAACCATCTACCAGGTATGACTGAAGCTCCAGAAAGGAAAATATATAGAACTATTCACCACATTTTTTTCCAATTTTAATGGGCCAAGAAGCTGATCAACCTAAAGTGAAGAAAGGATATCAAGTCCTCCAGACCAACAAATAAATAAATAAATAAAAATGAGTGATTGTAGTTAAAATTGAAGCTACTGATTGAAAAGAAGCATTGAAAAAAGAGGACAATAAAAATGGCATCTGTAGGGGCATAAGGAAACAAAACAAACCCATATTTAAATTTAGTAAATCAATAAGTATCATTCACATGTAAGTTAGTGTTATAGAATGTTAATCTTAAATAATCCAAAACAGAAATCAAATGTGGGAATAAGTATTGAGGAGTGCAGTAAAGATTTCAATTTTCATTTTCCTGTCTTATTTGAATTTTATTGCCAGAAAATATATTTCTTTTGTAACTGTGTATTTTTAAACTTCAAGATTCAGTCATGGGAGCTGTGATGGCTATTCTTGGTTATCAACTTGACTATATCTAAAATGAACTACAATACAGAATTGGAACATCTGTGATCCAAATCTTGAGGCAGGAAGACACAGGCTTTTGATCTGGATAATATTTAAATTAAAAGATCAAATATTATTAAAATTAAATGATATTATAAATCAGTCTGCAATGAAACAATACATTTTTAAAATGCTATTTTTAAAAAGTGCTCATTATGAAATCTGGGCAAGATCTCAACTTCAGAGAGGATGAAATGGAAATGTGAGCTCACAGATATGCTGGAAAATAAAACATATTTACAATCACAGCAACAGAAACACACTATTTCTTATATGTGAGACCTATTGCACTCAAAACAAGGAAGGCAGAATACTAAAAGTGTATGTAGGTATGTAGACATTTTTTTACTGAAAATTTCAGTAAATCCATGCAGAGTTAGGGTGCCACTAGTTTGGTGTCATGCTTTTAAACATATTAAAACTGATGTTACTGTCCAGAAAAATCACTGATGATATTAAAAGGGTCAGAACAAAATAGATGTCTGCAAGCATAAATACCCCAGAGTTTATGAAGAACAAATAAAAAGTCCAACCACAAAAGAGACAATGTTGCTGAGCTAGGAAGAGAAAAGTTGTCATTGTCACATGAATCTCCATGGTTCCATCCAACTACAGGTGAATTTAAGAACTTTTAAGGGAGAGTGGCTCAGCCAGTGTGGCCAGGAGTTGGCTTCTGCTCTGTCCCAGTCTGTCTAAGCATAACATCTTGTTTGTTTACAACTGAGCAAATTGTCCTTGACATACATTGAGTCTTCATTTTAATAGCATTTTGTCACTTTGACATCATCCTTCCAATCATGAAGCTGTCCCCAGTGTAAGCCACGATTTATGCAATGGTGTTTGCACCGGTTGCTGTTCTCACTACTGTGACAAAATACCAGGGACTCAAGAAAAGAGGGTTTCTTTGGCTCGTGGTGTGAGAGGATGGTTTATCATAGCAAGCAAAGCATGGCAGTCCGATGCGAGAGACGGCTGGTTGCGCTGCGCCTGCGCTCAGGAAGCAGGGAGCAATGAATGCTGGTGCTGAACTGACATGTTCTTTCTTCCCTTTTTATTCAGTCTGAGACCCTATCAGATGGGATGTACCACCCGCATATAGAGTCTTCCCCTCAGTAATTGCTTCTCTGTTGCTGTAATAAACACAACAGCCAAAAACAACTTCAGGAAGAAAGGACTTGTTTCAGCCTACAGTTCCAGAGCGGAAAGTCCATTATGGTCCATTATGGTGCATATGGTATAGCATAGCCTCAGGAACAGGAAACTAGCTGATCACTTTTCATCCACACAGAAGGCAGAGAGAGATGGGGGGAGCGGGAAGGGGATAGGGGAAGAAAAGGGAGAGAGGGAGAACAGGAAGTAATTGAGGTTATTCCTCTAGCAGATTCTACCTCCTAAAGTTTCTAAACAGTATGCCACCAACAGGGGACCAAACGTTCAAATACATGCGCCCACTGCTGACATTTCTCATCCAAACCACTATATCCCTCAATCAATTTTCTCTCAAAAAGTTGTCGCAAACATACCCAAAGATATGCCTTATTAATGTCATAAGTGTTTCTCATACCAGCCAAGTTGACAATCAGAATTAATCATCACAATCCCCAAATAAGATCCATTCCTTCGTTTCTTTATTAAATTGATTATGCAATAAATACATCCAGCACTTTGCCCTATGCTGGTTTCAGAGCACATGTTAGCGAAAAAGGAAGCATTTGCATGTGGAGACAACAGGCAAGTGAACAGTTTGGTACAGAAAAAGAAAAGACGATGTTCCCTTCCACCCGCCTCTAGCATCACATTTGGATGGCGCTGTCCCCAGTTTATTGATAGAGTGGTGACTGATGTCTAAGGAGTACAAGACACATTCTTCATGTGGCTGACCATGAAGTCAACAAAACAAATCAATTGTCCTCTTCTTGCTGAAGATAGATAGCAGCAGCTCTGTTCGCACCTGTAATAAGCCACAGCACACTGGGGAAAGCTTAGGAATTATAGGCAAAGGAAGTCCCAAGAGAGAGCCTATCATCATTTTCCATTTAATAAAGAAAAGTTACTGGAACACAATAATAGCACACAACTAATAGCATTAGTTATGAGAAATATTGCTTTGGCTTTATAAGTTAATTAAATGTGAAAGCGAGTTTTTTTAAAACAGCAGAAATATAGCTGAGGCATAAGTTATAATTTCAAAGGATATTAAAGATGGAATAAGTGGCTCGGCTCCTGTAGGGTTTAATCTTTCTTGTTAATTACATTTGGAGTCACTTAGGAGATTCACCTCTAGGTGTGTCTGTGAGCGTGTTTCCCAGGAGGGTTGCCTGAGAGAAGACCGAGCCTGAGTATGGGAATCACACCCCCAAGCTCTGGTGTTCTAGGTGGAATAAAATGGGAGTGGGGTGGGTCACCTGATCTTCAGATTTGCCATTCACTCTTTTATCATTTCCTGACTGTGGATGCAACATGACTAGCCAGCCACCTTAGACTCCTGGTGCTGTGCTTCCCCATCACGGTGGGCTTTATTCTCTCCTGAAACATAAAAACTAGAACAAATCCTTCTCCCCATAAGCTGGTTCTGGCAGCCTTGGGGTGGGGGGGGGATGAAGGTAAAAAACACAGACTGAGACAGTCAAAGCACTTACTGAAGGTCTCAACTCAACTCACAAACTAGATTTCAGTGGGAACTGGGCCTCCTAATACCCAACCACTACATTTATTGTTAGTGGGAAATTTTTGAGGAGGAGAAAGGGGCCCCTCAACAGAACATGTAATGAAGGCTAAGCTTATTTAAAGACAAGAGAACCAATGGATAGCTTTGTTTTTAGATTATTATCTATGTCTGCCAAAAATAATTTTTCTCTACATGAATCAGCATTTAGTTGATTTATCTTTTTGCACAAAAGGGAAAAATTAAGATTCTATGTCTTATTTTTTTAAAAAAACAGTGGAGCTGAGAAGATATAGTTCAGGTGTAGAGGGCTTATTTATGGGCATAAGGCATGAGTTTGATCACTAGAACCCACATAAAAAGTTCTGAGTGTAGTGGTTGCTGTGTCTTTGTGATCCTAGCACTGGGGAGGTAGAGACACAAAGATAATAATGATGATGATGGTGATGATGATGATGATGGTGATGGTGGTGGTGGTGATGATGATGATGGTGGTGGTGATGATGATGATGGTGGTGGTGGTATGATGATGGTGATGATGGTGATGATGATGATGGTGATGATGATGATGGTGGTGGTGGTGTGATGATGATGATGATGGTGATGATGATGATGGTGGTGATGATGATGATGATAATCATGATGATGATCATGGTGGTGATGATGATGATGATGGTGATGATGATGATGATGATGATGGTGGTGGTGGTGGTGGTGGTAGTGATGATGATGATAATGATGATGTATCCCCAGAAATTTGAATATTCTTATCCTTGAAAATCAGCTTCTAGGGACTGAGAGCTACATTCTAAAATCTACACACTAAAACTTAGTGTTTGGTTTCCTCGAAACAGCTTTTGACAGAAAGCCTCTCATTATATTTATACGTATAGTCTGTAAATGTTGTCAATCTCTAACTTCATCTAGGATGTTTCTTGGCACCTGGGCCTTCATGCTGGATCCTACAGGTTTCTTTCTTCACTAGAGCTTCTCTTTGTGCAGGCTTACAGTTCTAAGGCTTTCCAAAAAGAAAACATGCTAGAATCAATCAGAAGAGTGCAAGTCAACAAAGTTCAGGGCCCATTTAAAAAAAACAGACACTATTACATTATTATACAAGAACTGGGGGCCCCATAATTTTCTGTCTCAACATCCATCTAGGATACATGTTTGTGGCATTTTGAATTGTATACTCCAGGGGCAAGAGAGAAGCAAAGAAATAGTTGCACATATTTAACATATATAATGACCTCAGAGCTACCACTATTCTTTCCTTTATTCAAAGACTATTTATTTAACATATAATGCCAGTTGAAGATCTAAAAGCATGGAATACATCATTAAACAAAACCAAACCCCTGATGAGCATGGGGATGTGGGTCTTAGCATCATTTTTAACCATGTGACCATATTTTCTATTCAAAATACAATTTTAACTTTAAGAAAATCTTGCTTTCATGAAATTTCATTGTAAGTCAAAAGGAAAATATACACGCAACTCAATAAATATATCATGTGTGAGATCATGTGTTAAAAAAGTAAAGACTCAAGAAAGGTCAATTTCATCGGGAACATGGGTCAGAGCCCTGAAGAAAAGTTGAGAAAGACATCGTGAGAAAGTCAGAAAAGGGCAAGGATTTGCAGGAAGTGAGCAGCTATAGCAAGATGTCTGCCCCAGAAAGACAGCTGTTGGAACTTCTCACTGTTTCTTAGGTGTTTTTTTAATGATCATATAAAAGTCAAGACTACAATGTGGGTCAGTAGAGGCTAGGGAGGAGGGACTAGATGGGTATTGGATTGGGTACCTAAGTACACTTGTGTAGAGAAGTCATACTAATGTTCTGTAGAATAGTAGAAGATTTATGTAAACTGTAAACCAATTTACAGAGTTCAAAATAACTACAGAAAAACTTGAAGATTCCCAGCACATAGGAGTTTCAACATTTCTGAAATTAAAAATGCTGATCACCCTAATTTGTTTATTACACTCTGTATGTATATGTCAAATTACCATGAATAAATACAAATACTATGCCAAGTACTTGTAAGAAGCTATAAGGAGGAAGCATATTCTGGGCAGAGCATGGGAGATGCACTAAGTGACCACTGTGTTTCAAAAAGGAGAATAGGAAGATAAAGGGGAGGGGACCCAGAGTCAACAGTGGGCAGGTTGTGTCAGATCTTGTGACTGGTTTTGCTCTGAGATGGGGATCTGAGAGGAGCAGTAATTAGACCTGACTTCTGTTTTAGCATGGACACTCTGCAGATGGATTGTAAATAGCCTGTAAAGAAGCAAAGAAGAAAGGTTCCCTCAGAAGTTATTCCAGTAATTCGGGTGAGGAGGATGGTGTTCACTCTGGGGTTCAGGCCTCAAAGCAAACTGGGAAGAGATACTTGGACCTGAAATAATTCGCTGGTTTTCTGAGTTAATGCAGGATGTGAGAGAAAGAGGCAATTCTATACATCTACTAGATACTATTACAAGGAGGATAAACCAACCTTCATCAGCTATATTTGAAAGGCTACAAAGAGAGCAGGGGAGGAGGAAATTATATAAAACTGAAGAGCTTGATTTCTTCTACATAAGCTGAGTGTGAGATGCCTATTACATGCAAATAGAAATGCAGAGTAGATCGTGGGATGTAAGGAAAGAGATCTAGAATAAAGGCTTTCATCTAAGAGTCATCACATAGGAGCATTATTTAAAGCCAAGAGTCTAAATAAAATTACCAAGGGAGTTTGTAAACACAGCGAAGAGGGCCAAGTTCTGAGCCCCAGAGCTATGCAGAATCAAAAATGTAGGTAGACAAAACAATGATGGAGAAGGATGACCCTAAGAAATATCACTAAGACTTGAGCCCAGACTGGTCAAGGGAGAGACAAGAAACAAGAAAAGATAAAAAAATCTTTCCCCACAGGAGGGGAGGGGGGAGTCTTCAGATTGCTAAGTAGAGTTGGCAAGGTGTAGGTCATTGGTGGCCTTAGAAAGGCAGTTTTGGTAGCATTTACAGAAACAAAAGCCAATTGAAATGGCTTAATAATTAATGGAACAAGAAAAGTTGTGAAGAATTAGTATTTTGCTACAGCAGAGAATAAAGAACTTTTTAGTCAATAGAGGAAGTGGAATCAGAGATCTTGTTTTAGTGCTGGAGTAAAAGAAGAGCATATTGAAATGTTGATGGTCGTCTCTAGCAAAGAAGGGAGGGGATAGTGCAGAGGTAACCTGCTCAGTCGATATCTGTGTAGCAAAGAGATGAAATCTTGTGAACCAGCTATGTTTAGGCCAAAGCAAAGATACTTTCCAGAGGAACAGGCAAGGAAACAGAAGTGTGGCTGTTAAGTGTTGGTAGCGAAATGTAGGCTTCTAGAAATTCTACCCCGATTGCTTTTGTCGTCTCTTTGAAATACATTTCTCACCTGAGAATGAGATCCCAGGAATAAAACAGGGAATGTAGGACAATCTCCTTCTAGGTGAGCACGGGAGGAAGGGCTCCAGAGATGGACTTGCTGACTGCCCGACTGTGTGGTCATGAATCCAAAGTGAAATAAGATAGCATGCTGTTATTTTCCTCTAGAGACATTCAGTTGTGTGGTGCAGACATAGAACGGCAGAGATCCTGTTTATCTAGGTGGTGGCTTTGCCAAAAGGGAGAAAGAATTTTGTGATAGACACACAAGAATCATTATGATAATGGACCTAAAGCTGAAGCTCAGGAGGCAGAGCAAACCCAAGTCCACGCGCAGCCTCTGCCCTTCTATATTTGTCTTACCTTGCATGTGAAAGAGAGACCATATTTTCCACACTTTCTAAAACTACAGTCACCAAACCCATACTCATGACTACTCAGTTAATAAGCATTGATGGTCTAGTCACTTACGGGTGTGAAATATAGCAAGTCCCCCAGTCTCCAGAAACCCTTCCAGAGACAAGCCCCACTGTCCTTGACAGATGGTCTATAATTTTTATATTTGAAACACCATATGTCGAGTGCCAAAGCACTCTACATACTTAGCTTCGAATTTTTAGGTTGGGGTGATAATGTATTTGGTAGCACCTGTGCTTTATAATGTGCCATCCAGAAGCTTCTATTTTCTCCTCCCCACACATTCATCACCTCGACCAGATGCTCCCAATTTCCTGCTTCCTCAGAGCACAGCCTGGCCAGCCTGGGATGGCCTCCCATCTCACCGGGTCTTATGTAAGAGCCCTGGTCCAGAAGCGCTGAGCTGCCATCTGTCTGTTGCCCTTCCTGTTTCCTAGAGATCACTGGTTCTCTACCTGCTGTCTCAGAAACATCTGAGGGATGAACTCACTTGTTTTCCATCTCCTTGATCGCTTCATCTCTAACTTGCAGATGTCTCTGATCCTCTTTAGGACTGACATCCCTGATCTGGTCTTACTGACCTAGGTACCGCTGATGGCACCAATAGAATATGACTGAATGCTACAGCGTAGACAGACACTGCCAACCTCATTCAAAAGATAGATGTATAAGCATCCTGACATTCTCACTCTGAGTCACTCAACACTGTTGTGATGACACAGATTTAAAGCTAGTCACCTTCTTACTTCAATACATTTGACAAAATAGCATTTTAAGTAGATATTGCTATAAGATAGAGGCTTTCAAGTTGCTATCCCGAGAACAAGGTGTACTGCCAGGGACTCAGATGGGAACGTACCTCATTATGAATGCCCTGTCACTTACATTGCTTAATTTTTATTTCAAGCACAGAATCAGAGTGTCCACAAAGGCGTTTTTCACCTTTGTGACTTTGGCTTCGACTTTTGAAGCTAAAATCATTTCTGCTATAATTATTTTTAAGGTTGGACACAGATATCATAAACTAGAGCAAGAAATTACAGCTAAAGGCAAATGTATTTTGTACACAATTACTCATAATTGGTAATAATATGATTCTTAAGGCAGGTACATTTACTAGGTTCTGGGCATACAAAGACAAAGAAATTAGACACAAGTTCTTCCCTAAGGATTTACAGTCAATGAAGGAAAACAAATATATATGGTTTAATTAATTCCATTTAACCTAAATGGAATTCTGTCACAAAAGCATTTCTAGACTAGAAGATCATGAAGATTCCCTACATTTTTCCTAAATTTAAAACAAAAAAAAATCTACCAAATAGAAGGTTGAAAGCTATAATTCAGTAAAAAACAAAACAGGAATCCTCATAATGAGTTCATCGGTCCATTTTTCCATGAACAGACAGATCCCAAGGATTAAGTTAAGACTCTCAGATGTCTTAGTCCTTCTAACAATTCAGTGTCTTAATCCTGCTAGCTTGACATCCAAGCATATTTCTTTACAATACTGAAACGATTTCCACTTTTTCTAGTTCTTTCTGTCTAAACATCTTAACTTGTCCATGCTTGTTTATTAAATGCTTGGCAAAAGTCATATTCATATATATCATATGAATCATAAATATATATATATATATGCAACAACAGGTTATACAGTTATACATCTAGAATAATCTTCCCAAACAGGAGGCAGACATCAGCTGAAGCTGTGCACATATGAACAGAGCATGTTTGATACAGAGTAGACAACTCTCTACATGCAAAGTTGAAGATTGTTGGGGTGTCTTCCTCTCTACCATCCATTAGTTTTGTCTACATGCAAAGTTGAGGATTGTTGGGGTGTCTTCCTCTCTACCATCCATTAGTTTTGACATTTCTTAAATTGAGACAGAAGACATATTTCTGTACAAATACAACAGTCCTTCCAGTTTCAAAAAGTTTGTTTGTGACATAGCGATTTTTACCTTGAGGACTGTGACTTCCACTTTTGAAACTTAAATCATTTCTATTACAATTGTTTATCTACTTATCTATTTATTTCTAAAACAATCCTTTCTCATTTTACATACCAATTCCAGTTTATTATAATTTTTTTAAAAGTTGGATATGGATGCAATGAAATCACATAACAAACTAGAGCAAGAAATTACAGCTGAAGGCAAATGCAGTTTGTACACAATTACTCATAATTGAGAATATTATGATTCTTGGCTATGTAGCCCAGGTTAGCCTCAAACTCACAATAATCCTTCTGTCTTGGTTTCCTGAGTGCTAGAATAAGAGACATGCACCATTTTATAGGCTCAACAAATGTTAGGTCACCATTTTGCTTAGTGAGCCAACCCAAACGTCTGAGTTTGGTTTTTATAAACATCTATTCAGTGCTTCATAAGTGTAACATAGTGGTTAGGCGGTGACTGCTCGTTCCTTCCCGGGAATCCCACATCACCAAGGATGTTTAGTGTACTCATGCATTCCCCCTCCCAAAGAGAGAGAATTGAGGACTAGTGTGAATAAGGAGAAAAACACCTCTGCAACCCAGATTCCACGTGGCTTGGGCTATGCACACACTCCTTTCCTAACAATGCACTCAACCACCTACGACACCTACCTGCATGTACTATGAACACATACCTTTCTCCTAATCAGGCACCTAGCAATCCAGGAAACCCCCGCCCTGCCTCAAACAATGAAAATGAGTTATTACCCTTAGCAACCACTTCATCATGCCTCATTTCTATTCAAACATGTTCCTGGATATATCCAGGATCTGGAGACAGAGAACTGACCCATCCCAGACTGGTTTGTGTACATGCATAATAAGGCAAACTATGTCCTCAAGGTAGCCTTACAAGAAGGATCCTTCATTTACCATCTTATAGCTACGTATAATCAGGTATACATATGATTAAAATCAGATGCATCCTTGGAACAGACATGTAAAGTAGAGAAACTTACATAACCCAACTCTGTCGCTCAAAACAGAGAGTCACCCTAGCTACACCCCTAGCGAGCTACTCCCTCCTCTTTGTACTTACGAAAGGAAGTCCCAAATGGTTGCAAAGGACCCCCAGTATCTCCACTCAGGTAACCTGCTACCTCTCTTGGGAACGTGTCTAACACCTGTACTTTTATTTTGCTTTTAATAGAACTGCTTGCTGGTTGACTTTATGTGTGCACATCTTTTCCAGTTCTTTGGACAGAGCACTGAGAACTTCGAAACAACCAGGCAGTGACCAAAGCCAACTTCCCATGGTGCAGCCATATTTGTCTAACCCTAAAAACTATAATTTGATGCCTTTTTCATGATTACATATGCTTTTTCAGATCCGTATTTTGTGCCCCCAAAATACTAAGGTTTCCATCGAGGTTAACTTCTTGGGTGGGAAGAAATCCAAATGCCATAAGTAGGTAGCACAGGAGAAGAGAAACTTAGCCAAACTTTAAAAATATAGCAAGTTATGAGTACTTGTGGATTATTCCTCTCCCTGCTTTAAAAATGAAAACCCTGGCATTTCGTTTCTAGGAGCCAGATTCCTCGTCTTTGCAATGACAAGCCCCCCCTTAGGGAGGTTAGATAATCGGGATTTGTAGGATCACCTGTCCTACCTCACATGTTCCAGAAGCTATTTAGTCATTCTACCCAGAGACAGAGGAAGAGTTGTTTGCCTTCCCACTGTTGATAAATGGATCCTTTAAGATGCCCTGACTCCTTTGAAGTCCACACCTAGTAATTAACCCTTCCATCTGGAAGCATCTTTTTCCACACTTCTAGTCAAGAGACATCAAGATCCTAATAGCTGTGACTTCAGCAGGCCTCCCGCTAATGATACTTTCTGCTTCCGTTCCCGCTTGCTGGAACGCTTCCCTCTAATTTAGTGACCTGAAGAGGGATATTAGGAAAAGTGGAAAACAATCACTCAGAAACTCATTAAAATATCTCAGTACAAAATGAGAATGGCCTGCATGAGGAGAATAGAGAGCGGAAAGGATTAATAAAGACTTCAGAGTCATTGCAGCAGCTGTCAGTCTGGCTTTAGTCAATCAGAGAGAGTGGAAAAAGGAAAGGGAGGGGAAATGGAGTGGAGGTTAAAAAGAAAAAGAAAAAACAGGAGCCACTGAGACAAAACAAAAATAAGCCTGCACCGCCATTACTGTCTGTTCTGGAATTTTCTTTAAGAAGAAATCCAATCTCTTCGTGAATTCAAGCACTACTTTTATAAAAATTAAAAATGGTTTCTAAGAGGCAGGTGGATCTCTGTGAGTTCTAGGCCAGCCTGGTCTACAAGAGCTAGTTCCAGGACAGGCTCCAAAGCCACAGAGAAACCCTGTCTCAAAAAACAAAAACAAAAACAAAATGGTTTCTATCTTTTCTTTTACTGCAAAGTATTCTGATAGAGTCTGACAAGTTCAATATCCTTTGGAAACAGGTCTGCCTAGTGTTGAAGAAGAGCTGGCTATTGATACTCACGAGGGCAGATTGCTTTTTCAAGTACAGAGAGCCTGAGACTCGAAAGACAGATTTTTGTATCAGATAAACCGTTTACACTGTTATTTGTATTTAATCTAAACAGTTGTCCTGTGGGAACTTTCATGCCCCCATGCATACCAGAGTCCTTAAGCACTTAGACAGCTAGAAATCTAATAAGAGACAATAAAGCCTGTCAGCTTTACGATCTCAAGGCAGCTATCATATAGTCCAAGCGACTTCTGCCTCCTTCCACGCCCTCGCCAGCCACCATCAATACCCTTTACCTTCCTAGCTCTGTACACAGTATGTGTTTCTGTAGCTTTTGTGTTCCTCTAGCACACACTTGAGAAACTAAAGACTGAACTCTGACCATCACTGTACCATATCCAAATACAGCTAAAAATAATGAATTAAATAATTCCTTAAGTACAGGTCTAGAAAGAGGGGTACATCGAAACTAGATCATTGTTTGATCACAATCCGATTATTTCTCTCCTTTTTCCAAGATTTTCATCTTAGGTAAAATGGCCAATTCAATAAAACTTTCTCCAAAGCCTCATGGGTCACCCACCTGCACCGTGACCTCCACACTGGGGAACACTTCCCATCCAGGATCTTTTAGGACTTACTGATTCTTTATTTTGGGGAGAGGAAGTTTTGGCTGGGGGTGATAGCTCCGTCAGTAAAGTGCTTGTTTTCAGAGCACACAAGTTTCATCTCCAGAACAGCCATGGAGCAGGGAGGAAAGGAGGGACACACAAGATGGCAAACCCTTGTCATCCCAACGCTGGGCAGGTGGGGAAGCCTCGGCTCACAAGGAGGCCAACCTGGCATACTTAGCAAGTCCAACACCAAGGAGAAAAACTGCCTGGAAAGAAAGGTAAAGGGCAGATGGCTCCTGAAGAATGTTACACAACTCTTCCATGGTCCCTTCAAGTATTCACCCACACATGAACACACTACACACACATACGCACACACACACACACCACACACACACACACACACACACACACACATATATACACACACACACACACACACAAACGAAACTTAAACACTTCACAAAGTGGCAAACTACAGCTGGGGTTCACCCCCTCCAATTCCGTTTTCATTCTTCCCCCGTGGAGCCAGCAGTCACCTGTGGCAGAGCCTCTCCCGCTCCAGTAGTAAAGGCTATACCAACAGCCACGCAGACGTACTTTAAACCACGGGGGTTTCACAGATGCCGCTTGCATAAGAACTAAGTTCTGGTTACTCAGCTATACATATCGAAGCAGATCATCCGTTTTCCAGCCTGTTCAAAACTGAGAAGATAATATAAATGTCTCGAAACTCCGTTCACGCTGCATAAACAAAACTGTTCAGACTGTCAACCACTCAGTTCCCATGCGTACAATCAGCTTGATAGTTTTCCAGTCTTGAAATAGTGTCGATTCGTGTGGGGAAAGTGGTGGGTGTTTCTCCCAAGCAACTTGTTTAATAGCACAGTTGTCCAAATATCTTGTTTACTCCAGTTGGCCATCTGGGCCCTGATAAAGCCTTACCTTGTCCATCCTTTAAAAACTATTCGGCATCCAACTGGATGGATTCATTGCAGGGTGAAGGCCACAGCACTCGGGTAGAGATGGGAGGACAACTTTCAGGAATTGGTTTCCTCCTACAGTGTGGATTCCTGGGATCAAAATCAGGTCATCAGGCCTGGCAACAAGCACCTTTACACACTGAGCTATCTTGCTGGCCTCAACACTGTCCATCTTTAATCAGGAGATCCAACAATATTGATTGCTGATGAATCGATTATTTAATCATTCATCCAAGTTTTATTAAAGAATGCAACATATCAAAACCACTGTTAGTGTTCTGTCTGCTCTCGCAGTCCCTTCAGAGTAATGAAGACTCTCCAAATTTCTCCACTTTTGTCCTTTTACTGTGAAATCTGAGTGCATCCAAACTGTCCCTCTCAAACTTTGTCCCTTTCCTGATAGCCGAATGAAATAAATCAAATGTCTCTCTTACAATAAGAAAAGCTAGTCCCTTCCTAAACATTTCTGCAGAGTCTGTGGGAGGGAAGGCTGGCATGGGTCAGTGGGCACTTGTCTCTTCTGACTCCGCAGGGTTTGTGCCTTTTTCCCCCTCAACACCTCTCTGTATCTGCCTCTCTGTGAGTCATTCTCTCCTGGGTGTCCCAAGGTGGCTGCCACACTAAACAGACTTTAGAGTCATCAGCTAATCAGCTTTAGATCCAAGTCATCCTATGGGACTGCCAGTGCAGAGAAGGAAAACAAACTCAAAATCATCCCAGTACTCCTGGAGCTGGGGGTGATGCCACAACTCCAAGAGCCCACATCTTCCAGCACAGGAAGCTAACATCACCTAAGAAGGCTCTTGGGAGCTCCTCAAACCAAAGACAAAAGCTAGCATTTTATTTCATTGCCATCTTCTTTGCCTTCATTCCTTCTCCTTTCCAGTTGAGCTCAGGCCTTTCCTTCAGAAAAATCTACCATTTTCCCAAACAGAATTCCTTTCTCTGGGATGAATTCTTGTACAGTATTAAAAAGTGCAAATACTTGAGGTCAACATTCTGCTTCAATAAATATGGGGTTTCCCTCTCTGTACCCACATACATCAGCTTTTACTATGATCTTTGTTTAAGTAAAGAATTTTTCATCCTGAAAAAATAATAATAAAATTTGAATAATTTAGCTGAAGTCATTGGAGGCTTTAGAATGTCCCTTAGGGAAATTAACCCACGTGCAGCATTTGACCCTAAAAATGGGTTTACTTTTGAGACAAGTCATTTTCTTTGGCTTCCTTCCTTTTCCTCCTATTAGTGTTTTCTATGCTTTGCAAAAAATGAAGAAGGCAAACCCTTGAGTGTAACCCAAATACAACACTACCTGAAGGATGTATGTCTAGTCAACACTTCACACTGGTCAAAGCCAAGTCTGCTTTTGTCCAACCACCAAACCAAGGGTCTGTTTCCTAAAAATAGTTCTCTGGGGAACAGAATATTGTTTCCTGTTTCATTCCTAGAAATGGCCTTGTAGGTAGCTCTTTAACTCCAGCTATTAAGATGGAAACTTTGATTAAATAGAGCTTTGTTTATGGGCAACCCATAGCATACACCTTACATGCCTGTCAATATCACTTTCTGTACAATGTCCAAACCCCTGATGAGAAAACTAAAATGCAAATAATCTACTATGTTCTGCGTGAACAAATGTGATGGGGTGGATGACTGACAACTTTTCACCTTTGGCCTGGATGTTTGGAGGTCATGAAATATCCAATCCAATCCAAATTCACCCATGAGATGGGAACTTCACTACCCCTATTGTGCCTGCTAGGCAGCCTCAGTTTTTTCAGACTGACAACAGGCCCAGAATCTAACATGAAAGCACTGAGCAATTTGGGGATAGGCCTTAGTATTAACAACATCATCACATGAGCTGTCAATTCTACCTCTATTATCTGCCCTTTGCCCTTAAATT
The DNA here is from genome assembly GCA_028555095.1 of Dicrostonyx torquatus. NCBI lineage: Eukaryota > Metazoa > Chordata > Mammalia > Rodentia > Cricetidae > Dicrostonyx > Dicrostonyx torquatus. The sequence continues at coordinate 2,720,407 of JAQHUG010000200.1, forward strand.
AGTAACAAATTCTCTTAAATTAAAGCTAATACTTTTTAAATATGCATGATAATTATAGACAAAAATGAAAATAAAATATTTTCATGATAAAGTAAGTCAGTCATGATCTTGCCACCCTAAAAGCAACCCTATATTCAAACGTGTCTATATATGAAAATGTACACTGCAGTCCAACACCGAGACCCTATCTATATTGCAATTTAAATTCTGTTGACTACAGGTCTTTAATATTTTAAAGGTGTCGCATTAACACAATAGCCACCCTGATGATGAGAAGGTCTGCTGTGGATCACAATGGCCGCATAGAAAAGTGCCCAGCCCGAGCCTCAGCAGTTCCTTCCCATGGATACCTTCGGGATGCCGATAGATGACCCAACAAAAGCCAAAAAAGAAAAAAAGAAAAGAAATGGATGCCAAGGTGGCTGACATAGAGACCAGGGTTCAATCATGCTCTCTGAGATTCCAGCGGACAGGTACAATTCTGATTTCAGATCAGCGTTCTTGGCTCACATTCACCTTTCAGTTCACTTATCAGTGTGTTCTGGCTCCTAGAAACCAGGCTGGCCTGCAGGTCCAAAGCAATTAAAAGTTATAATCATGCATAGTTCTAGAAGACACTGGCCGAAATGTAGCTCCAGGGGCTGTGAGAACTCTAGCAAAAAAGGGAGCAAGGCCCACTGCTACATCGACCTTAGAATGGCAGTGCTCACTCAGGTCCCACGAGACATCCTCCACTCCAAGCACCAGCCCTCCCACGCATCTCCCGTGGCACCACCTCAAAGCAAGGGCAGCTCACATGAAGACCGTGCAAGGCTGTGACCCACAGCAGGCAGCTGTTTGAAACCAACGTTCTGCTATATTTTCAGATTAGGAAGGGAAGAAGAAAACAGATCCCAAGCAGCTTCTCATCTACCAGAGTGAGATAACCCAGGAAACTGGTGGTAGCGGAGAAGGGGAGGAGCTAGCAAATATAAATCACATATGGAAATAAGATATCTGGAGTATGTATATGAGAGGAAAAATTCCCAAGGCCAAAGAAGTACCTCTCCTTAGAACAACTTCTGTATATTTTGTTCTTGATCACACATGAGTATAATCTGTTTGCCCTGGGTTGATCAAGAAATGGTTGCTTCATTCTTTCTATAACCATTATGCTTTGTCTTTAAAAAAAAAGTCATGGGGGCTTTAATCCCTAATTAACTATTTACTTCATTTTGCCTTCTCAGAAGGCAACTTCAAACAGCCATCTCCTCTGGAATGAATTGGAAGGGTCCTGACCCTGGAGTGGACCCCTCAGAGTCACCGAGAGAATAGGCTGAGCGAGGTTTCCTTCTATCCCACACAACCAGGCTGCTCACAGCCTTCCAAAGCCAGGGAGCAACGCAGCCTATGTCTAAAATAAGGTCTTTTGTCGGGCTTCTTTAAAAGACAACTCCTACTTGTTTGGACCCTGTGCAAACAAGGAGACAGGCAGACTAATGTTCTGTGAGTCATTGGAGTCATCTATGAATTAAGTGGATGCTAAAGGGTAAATGAAAATGCATTAAATGGAGCAGCGTGAGCTGAACATTTGTGTGATGACTGTACCCACAGGGTACGCTTATCTCATCATGAAGATTTTTCTGTTCAATTTCTCTGAAAGACAAATGATACAGGTTCACTCTTCCGCAGTGAAAGCTGGGCCATGTTTGACTCAGTCTAGCACGATAGAACAATTATGAGGAGGAGGAGATGAGGAAGAAGAGGGAGGAAAGAAGATGAGAGGGGAGGAGGAGGAAGCAGAGGGAGGAGGAAGTGGAGGAGAAGGAGGACCTGGTTACCCTGTCTTGCTTCTGTTCTGAGGGATTAAACTCCCTCATTTAATCCTTGCACTAACCCCAGAAAATGACTGCTACTTCCATTTCTATTCTACAGATAGGGAAGGTAAGAAATGATAGAGGTTAAAAAAAAAAAAGTTGTCAGAACGCTGTAGTAAGGTGGGTAGGCAGGGTTCAAGCCAATACCAATGGTATAGTTAGCATTATGTCAGCATCTAGATATAAAGAAAAATTCACGTGATATGTCAACATTGTTGATATTTCTGGATTTTGAGGTTGATTCAGTTGGGCAAATTGTTTGCTTCTCATGTGAGTGACTTTGTCCTAAAAGAAGTCTCTACCTAAAAGACTAAAACACAAAAATTGCTTAAATAGGTACGACAACTGGATACCTTTTAGGGTGTGTTTGTTTGCTTGCTTGCTTGATTGCTTTGGCAATAAGAACTAAATTTAGGGGGGAGGTTGCATGCTAAGCAAACAACCTCCCTCTGGGTTATTTCTTCATTTCCTGATAACTGAAGTTGGGTTTTATAAGAAAGAAAACGTGTTCCATGACTGGAATAAGACCGCATTGTAAGAAACCCCATCTGATAAACAAGTACATAAGCTTGAATTAGGCATATTTTGGTGGCAAGAAATCCACTTTTTTTCTTATTGAAAATTAAATCTCTATATAGTCAAACAACAGTTTTTGTACTCCTTGTTTTCTATGAGTCACTGGGGATCTGAGTTTTTAAGCAACAAGGTTTCCTCTAGTTTTGCTTTCCAGCAGTGGCTGAGCAACACTCATGAGGGCCACCCCCCTCATCCGCCTTGAGACCTAGCTTCTGTGGTCAGGTCTCTGTATTATTTGCCTTGCCAATAACAAAAGAAGTAATCAGACATCTTCTTTCTCAAAAAAAAATTATTAACAATAATCATCATTGATACTATTAATGTGGATTCCATTTATTCAACAAGACAAAGTGCCCTATGGACCCTGCTCATTTCAGAAGACTTGGCAGTGGTAGCAGGCACAACCGCAACATACAAGCAACTGTGTATCTTTGGGGAGCAGAGAGCACATCTTTTAGTTGCTGTGGAATAATCCTTCCGCACACTGTAAATATGATGTTGTGATTGGTTTAATAAAGAAACAGATTGGCCAATAGCTGAGAAGGATAAGGCTAGGAGGGAGAACTGAACTGAGAATGCTGGGAGGAAGAAGGGAGGAATCTGCAATCATGAGGAGACACAGATAGAAGCAAAATAGGCATGCCGTACTGAGAAAAGGCACCAAGTCAAGCGGCAAAGCATAGATAAGACATATGGATTATTTTAAATGTCAGAGTTAGCGAATAACAAGCCTGAGCTATCGACTGAGCATTTATAATTAATGATAAAACTCTTGCAGTTATTTGGGAAGTGACTGCTTAGATGGGAAAACTACAGCTAAATTTATTGCCATTCCTGGGATCTATAAATTGTTATTTCCAGTATATACAGCTTTTAAATTCACTAGTAGACTTAAAACGTGAACAATAAAGCTAAACCACTGATAAGGATCTTTACTTGATTCCTTACAGGATATAGTAAACCCCTCTTATCTTCGAAGGATCTATCCCAAGACCCCTAGTGACTGCCTGAAAACTGTATAAGGTATTGAACTCTAGCATAAATATGATATGCTGAATTTATAACTTGAGTGCAATAAGAGATTGTCAACAGTAATAACAAATAGAAACATTTTAATAATACCCTGCGATAAAAGTTACCTAAAACTTGATGAGTTGTTTTCATTAGATGCATCTCTCCACTTAATATTATTGGAACACAGATGATCCTAGGAACTGAGACAACAGAGTGAAGCCATAGATGGGTATGCATATGTGATGTTGGCAGAAGGAGAGAAGGGAGGGAGGAAGAAAGGAGGGAGGAAAGAAGGGAGGGAAGAAAAGAGGGGAAATGAAAGAAGACAGGTTAGGATGGATCCCAAACAGCTGATAAACATGAAAAGAGAAGAAGCAAGACAGATGCTAAGATAAACATGGGGAGTCTCAAGGACAAGGGAGGCAACGCCATCAAGACTAATTAGTGTAAGATGTAACTTTTCCATTACTTTTTCCAGTCAAAATCTCGAGCTAAAGAAAAGAATTAGTCACCAGACTTCTGCCCCACATCTCAGCACTGCCCTGTCCTTTACACTCTGCTCCCCAGCTGACATCTCTATTAGATTCCTATCTCTCAGGCATTAAGAGCCTGGGTATAAAATTTCCCATTTAATCTATTTTCATGAAGCTGTGCACCCAGAGATGAGGTTTCTCAAGAAAGTGCCTATTCATCCATTATGTAAGCAGCTCAATGAATGCACATCTTAAAAGCAGCTAATAAAGCAGCGTGGAGCAAGGAGCTGGGCTAGTCTGTGGAGTGCACGGGCCCCATAAGTAGACGCTCAGCGGCAGCGGCAGGCTTGCTCCCCATCAGCAGGGTTTGAGGGGACCTCAACAGCTCTGAGCATGCTTCTGGGGGACTGTCCCCATGACAACCTTCATTGCCTCTGTGACGTTCTTCTGTGTGTGGCACACTTTGTGTGAACACTCATCGCTAATTCAAGCAACAATGGATGAGTCACAACATACAGGCTTTGTTTGCTCTTCCCCCCTTTCTAAAGACAACAGTTCTCATCCTCTGTCCGTATGTTGACGTCTTTATTGTGGAAGACGCACAGAGGCATATGTAATATTGACACACTGTTTAGAAACTAGAAACATGTCTGGATACCTAGGCTTCTTTTCTTCCTTTTCTTTCAACAGATATTTTTCAAACATCTTGTTGACTCCTTGGGAAATAATAAAAAACATTAAGTCCAGATGAAATGTGTGTGTGTGTGTGTGTGTGTGTGTGTTCCATCCCTCTAGAAATAAACTGAGAAAAATCCTAAGACTTTGAAGAAAGTTTCTTATTTTTTAAGTTGGAAAAATAGCTTTACTGTGACTGTCATGTGACTCTAGGATAAGCGTGAAGACAAAGCCCATTTCCAGCTGTTCTAACGTGGTGTCTGAGCACAGGAAGTATAACCTAAGGCAAGACCACAGTCACTTTTCACCACTCCAAATCCTGTAGAACTCCCACCCTGCTTCTGCTGAAGGCACTGTCTAACCCTCGGGTACACTGAGTCCCCGGGAATTTGGACCTGAGTTGCCTGAACTACTTTTGTCATTGTGAAAATTAATATTCACACACAAAGATAAAGAGGAGAGAGAGAGAGAGAGAGAGAGAGAGAGAGAGAGAGAGAGGCCCCATTATCATCCCCATCATCTTACACTGAAGAACAGAAGAGTGCTCTATACCTAGGGTGTTAGTTTACTTTTCTTTCTTTTTTTTTTCTTTATTCTCTCTCATGCAAAACATCACATCCTGACTACAACATCCTCTCCCTTCTTCCCTCCCTCCCTCGCTTCCTCCCCTATGCCCCAGATCCACAGGGGCTCCTCTTTTTCTATCAGAAAAGTGCAGGCCTCCCAGTGGCATCAACCCAACATGGCATAACAAGATACAGTGAGACTAGGCACAAACCCTCATATCAAGGCTGGACAAGGCAACCCAGCAGGGTGAAGAAGAGTGAAAGGCAGCCCCACTCCTATGGTTACTATCCTACAAACACCCCAAGCTAAATAACCGCAGCATATATGCAGAGGATCTAGCACAGACCCAGGTAGGTGCCATAACTGCCGCTGCAGTGACTGTGAGATCCTATGAGCCCTGCTTAGTGGATTCTGTAGGCCATGTTCTCCTGGTGTCCTCAACCCCTCTGGCTCCTACAATCCTTCCTCCTCCTTTTCTACAGCGTTCTCAGAGCTCCAGCTGATGCTTAAGCATGTCTGTCTCTGCTCCATCAACCGCTGGAGGAAGCCTCCCTGATGGCAACTGGTGTCCCTGTGTGCCCGGCACATTTCTAGACCCATACAAGTTTGGATTGCGTCCGTGCCTGCCAGATTCTGAGAGAACAATGCTTCCATTTTGCTGATTAGAAAACCAAATCTCAGAGCAGTTACGAAAGAGCCAATGAAGAGGGAGCCAAGATTTGGTTCCAGAGAGTACTCCTACTGATTTAAGTGTATAAACAACTAACATACTTGCTCAGAAAATAGATACTGTGTATTTTTCTTGAACCTAGCCCTGATCCATTTACAAGACTGTCCTTTATTTTGTTACGTGACTCCTATTTAACAATATTAAAAAGGCCCTTTTTTTAATCAGAGACTAGTGGCATATACAGTAGGTGACATAGTATGAATGTTATTACTTTATAAAACTATATTTTGGAATTTATTTTGTAGGTGCACATGTAGGCTAGAAAGCACTTCCTCGCAATGTCTGCATTCTCAGGAATTTGAGTGGAAGATCAATTGCTCTCAAGCTTCTTCTGTAAGATCTGGTTCCCTTAGGAATAAGGTATGGAGAAGTGGGAGGACCAGTGGGAAAAAGGAATGCCCGATATTTATTATGAACTGTGTTCAATTCATATTTTTAAATATTATGTGTTCCTGTGTGTCTGTGTAGGTCTGTGTACACACAAGTACCCATTGAAGCCAGCAAAGAGCGAGTAGCTCTGATTTACCCTATCTGTGTGCAGGGAATCTAACTCTGGTCCTCTGCTTGAGTAGTTCATGCTTTCAACCACTGAGCCATCTCTCCAGTCCTAAGACTCTTTTAATTATGATTAGATGACTTAAGTTTTTAATGATCATACAGATAACACATCTGAAATATCTGGGGATCAGGACTCAATTTATGCCTCTACCTCTGTTGACTGGGCTCTCTACCATCAAGTATCACAAAAGGCCATTTTGGTGAATGACAGCCTACTCAGAGACCAGTAGTAGTCTGTATTCATTATTTTTGTGGCAATAAAACACCATGGCCAAAGCAACTTGTAGGAGGAAGGGTTTATTTAGGCTTACAGTTACAAAAAGGTCAAGGTCCATAGTGATAGGGAAGCAGCAGTCATAATGGCTGGAGCAGAAGCCAAGGGCCCAAATTTCAAAACTCAAACAGGAAGCAAAGAAAGTAAACTATGAATAGTGCATGGCTTTGAAACCCACCCGTAGTGATGTCCTTCTTCTCACGAGGCCACATCTCCTAGACCTCCCCCAAAACCACCAACAACTGGAGACCAAATGTTCAACCACCTTTGGGAAATATTCTCATTCAAACCAACACACAGTTTCTCATAAGCTTATTTTGTGCCACATTATTTTGTGCACTTGTAGTCCATGAAGTTCAGACAATAAAAATTATCTAATGGCTCATTCCTCAGGATGTGTATCAGTTCGTAAAAGATATCCTAACTCTGTTGACTTAATTGTCAGGATATCAGGTCCCTCAGTCCTTCTCTATGTTACATTCAAATTTAAAGAAACTTAATTATTTTTGACTGAACCTACTTTTGTCTCACATCTACCCTGGAAGGAATAACTAAAGCTCAGACGCACTTCTTAGCCAGTCTGACTTTCACACCTGTGTTTGTTAGTTTTCACATTGCCCTGACAAAAGCCTGACATATGCAACATAAGAGATGGATGGTTTGTTTTGTGTCAGAATCCGAAGAGACAGTCCACCACGGCAGGAACAGGAAGCAGTTCCTCTCCTTGTGTCTGGAGTCAGAAACCAGAGAGAGTTGAATGCAGCTGCTCAGCCCTCCTTTTCCTTCTTATTCAGTCTAAGAGCTTTTCTGGAATGGTGCTGGCCACATTGAGGATGGGATTCTCCCACCTCCATTAACCCATTCTAGATGCACAACCCCAGACATGCCAAGGGGTGATTCTCACTATCATTGAGTTGACAATATGAATCTTCGCAGCATCACACTCTGAAGCTGGTCTTAGAGCCAACCCTAGAAGTAGATCTTCATCTGAGAGAAGTTGGAAGTTTGGTCCTCAGAAGGGACAATGAGACATTTGCCAGAAGAAGTAAGAATGAGGCCTGGTGGTTAAGTCAGGAAGTACCCGTTATTCATAAAATTAGGATCACTGTCTGGGCTTTTGGCTACTCCCCTGTCCCTTCTCCCTTTAAAACTGAAGGAAAAACAAACCATCCCTTGTGTGAGAAACAGGTCCTCATCGTTAATGACAAATGACAAGTTCAAGAGACTAGTGAAAAGGAAACAATTTTTAATACTCAATTCTGCAGAGTAGGAAACAAGCCTAGGAAAAAGATCCAAAATGGCTGGCATGCCAATTTGACAGTAAAGAATAGCTTTTTAAAAGTCCCTGAATTTTGCAAAATCCCACCCCTCCTTTTCCCAGAGGCTGGTGTTCCAGAAAGTTATGATCCACTCATCTAGTGCAGAATCTCCCCAAACTCCCCGTGCTGCTGGGTCACAATGCAAAGTCTTATCTAATAGCTATCCCAGGCCTTAATATTGCCTTCATTTCTAGTCATGAGCTCAAGAACATAGTAGACTATCCATAAATATTCAATCCTCAAGAGTTCTGAGGCCAGCAGGTACCAGCTGCCAGCTAGGGAAGAGAGAGCTCCTTGACTTGTTGATAAGTTCTAATGCTGAAAACATTATATAACAATTTATCCTTACACCTGTGCACTTCCATCATGACTTGACGTGGGAGATCAGCGTCCTTTAGCCAGCCCTCTCCCACGGAGCAGTGAAACACCGTGACCACTGATCGCTTTCCCTCTCCCACTCTCCCAAGAATGAAGACTTGCTCTTAAATATCCGTCTCTTCTCTCACCACAGCAATTGAAAGAGCCAAGGTTAAAGATGCTAATTATGTCTCTGCTAATCCAGAACAACTCCAAAGGGATGCCAACCAGAGAAAGAAATGATTTTATCCTAGAGGGATTCAAAATCCTGCAAAACGGGCATCTGCACCCCAAGAGAACCTGCCCTTTGGCCTAAGACAGCCACTTGTCTAATTAAGCACACAAGCGTGTGCGGAGAGATAAGATCTGCCTCGCTGACATATGCAAGGACAGCTTTTTTATTTACTCTATAGCCAACACAGTAATCACAATTACAATCCCACAGCCATCCCAGAAAACCCTTCTCTGAAACAGTAAATCTGTCCAATCAAAATTAAGTGTTTGGGGCTGTAAACAGTACTCAAAGCTTCTCTCAAAATCTAAAATAAGACCGTCATTTGCAGCTCCAGATACCACCAGGCACCAGACTTTGGCAGTAAATAAGACTGCTTTAATAAAATATAAAGCTGTGGCTGAATTTAATATGGAAGAGATCTGAGATCATTAAACTCCAGACTTAATGTGAGAAATGATTTTCATTATTTCTTCAAGAAAATGTTCATATTTGGGGAAAATAATAGTCATAAAATAAAAACAATTTAAGTCTTTGGTGTTAATGTGAAAGCACACTAGTCAAGTTCAATCTGGTCTGTCACCTAATACTAGGTGGCATAGTATACAGCTTCAAGGGACAAATACCATCAGAGATGATACCTTTCTCAGTCCTCCATCCATTTACCACCCCCTGACTCCAAACAGCATTTGTGTCCACCAATCCCTTCTTCTCAACCCCCCTCTCAGCTCCTAATCTCTAAGCAGAATTACTAGACATGATGTAGTTGAACTTACTAGACATGATGATTCTTCCTTCCAAGCTCCCACTAACCTAAACCTGGGAAGATGTTTATTACTTTTTTATTGCTGTGCTAAAACACAATTACCAAGGCAACTTATAGAAGAAAGTGTTTGTTTGGGGCTTACAGTAATACAGGGTGAGAGTCCATGATGTCTGAGCAAAGGCATGGAGCGGCAACAAGAAACTGGGCGCTCGCATCTGGAGCCATAGCAGCAGCAGGAAGAGCATACCAGAAATGCCACAAGCCCTTTTAACTCCCAAACTTCCTCCAACGAGGCCACACCTCCTAAACCTGCTCACACATCACCACTAACTGGGGGCCAAATATTCCAACATCTAAGCCTACGAGGGACATTCTTTTCCAACCACCACAAAAAGCAATATCCCATGCAGTCATAGTTTCAAGATGGAATTCCCAAATATGCCTCATCTAGCAAACAAATGAGAGATCTAGAAAAACCATATTGTGGAAAGAAAGACCTAGCAGTCTTGGAGAAATGGCCTATTACATGGAAATAAGAAGTAACCAACCACTGCAATTTTGATCTGGTTTTAAGATCAATAAAACTAAATAGTTGTACCTCTTCAGAGTCCTCCACACGGACAATGGAGGTCACATCTGCTAAGACACAGAGAGGCAGAAAGAATGGCCTCTAGCAGTAGAGGCAAGGGAGAGTGAGCTGTGGGATCCCGTGGGATCCAGTAGATTTCCAAGGTTCCTTATCGCATATCGAAATTAGATTTGGGTTTGTTTACATGCTAAGCTCAGCTGCAGTTCATGATAAAGAACAACCATACACAAAAACCTCAGGCTAATGGCCCCTTCTTATTGAACACTTCCAACTAATTGGCAAAGTAGATTTATCCTCACAAGCTTGCCATAATTGAGTATATAGTATAAGAATCCTGTTTTTAACAATAACTTAATATTTAGCAACAACAGGAAGAACACGTACACAAGCAACAATGCGACTTATCACCGCCCCTTCCATTTTCTTCTTAATAATTTAATTTCAAAGATTGAGAAATTGACACATATTTCCAAGTTGCACAAATGGAGTCAAAACCGTCACCTGAGATGCCAGAGAAGTTGAAGCTACTCTCTAACTCTGCAGAGAATAATGCATTTTTATTTCCCAAATAAAAGTTTCGAAATAGCTTTTCAATGACATTTCTTACTAACTTTACCCAAAGGTTTTTGGAAGAAATCCAGTCTCGATCTATAAACCAGAAAGAAATTCCATGCTAATGCTAAGCCTGATACATTTTGGACATTAGGATAAGTGGCTATTTGTTAAGTAACAGTTCATCACCCAGGTTATGGCGCTCTTCCCCGGAACATTCTTTCATTTTAAATATATCATCTTTGGGAACTTTATATCCCAGCGTAACCTGGCACACAATAAAGTATGCAAGTGCTTAAAATATTTCAGGCACCAAGCTGGTTGCAAACACAATATTGGCCTCTTTTTATTTATCTAAAAATAAACATTAAAAGATCAGAAGCTTTTATTTATCTATAACAAATAATTTTCTTAGCTTTTCTGAAACAATTGTAGCCATTGTGCTGAAAATCTACAATTAGAACATGATTCACTTGCCATCGCGTATGACGGTCCTGTGAGAGCCCCTACTTGTGTTTTTCTTCAAGACCTCCTAGGGTGGTGAAAGAAATCTAGAATCGAAATTAGAATATAAACCCTCCTCCTTGGAAGAAGTTTTTATAAGTCCCGATATTTGTTTTACAAATTGTACACGGATGAAGGCAACTCCCAGTAAGATTTCCAGGCCTACCATGGAAAAGCCAGCCTGATACCAGAGAGTTCCAGAACCCACCTGAATGCAGAGAGGCTGTGGTGGGATACCTAGAATTCCAGCACTTGGAAGGCAGAGGCAAGAGATGCCCAGAGCAACCTGGCTAGCTAAGCTAGTCAGCTGGCAAGCTCTGGCTGGGTTCAGTGGGGGAGACATTGGCTCAAGGAAAAAAGTGGAGAGCCATCTCAGAAGATTCCTGATGTCAAGGGAGCCCAATACCAGGTAGTTCCTTCCATAGTTGTGACCAAGGAATGTGTCATGCTCTTGTGTTTCCATTGTCCTTTCTCACTATCACTATGACAACCTGGCAATATATTATGTACAGCACCCTTCCTATGAAGCCAGAGCTCCTCAACCCAAGAAGCACATGAGAATCAGCTGGGAGAAAATTAAACTCCTGAGGTCCAGATCAATCGATCCTCAATCTCTGGGAAGGGAATCCAAGCACACATATCTTTTAAGCCCACAAATGATGTGCACTAAGAACCACTGCTAGGAGACAAGCATGTTCAGGTATGGACAAGCATGTTCAGGTATGGACAAGCATGTTCAGGTATGGACAAGGACATCAAACACAAAATCAGAAACACCACTCAATAGGACAGTGAAAATGGTCACCAAATCTGCAGTAATCTTTCTGCTAAGTAGAGAATCATAAATATCCCTCAGATTGCATGAAAATGAAGCTCAGGGAAGTGGAACTCAGATAAAGTTGCAAGGAAGATTGGGCCCTAGACTGGAAGTCAGAGAATACCGGAGTAGATCAGCGGGCTTTGCTCTGGTCACTGGTGACTCACTGAAGGTTTGGGCGCAGTGATGCGGCAAGAAGACATTTTAGAAAGATCCATCTGCTAACAACAATGGAATCAAAGAGAACAATAAAGGAACAATTAGGGTAGAATAGAGGCAGCAAGGGCTAGAGCAGCAACAAGATTGGAAAAAACCTGGAACCCTTCACTCTTGAAGGAGCAATGTGAGGAGGATTGAGAGGTGAGGATTCAAGCTAAGGCAATAGGAAATCAGGAAGAGAAAGAACTTGAAAGTAGGAAAAAATAGTTTTTATAATGTCTAGTTGAGAACCATCTAGTAAAAAAAAATAATATGTAATTAGAAATATGAATCGGGGGGGCAGATTAGGCCATTCTGAAGCCTTCCCTGTTTTCAGAATACAGAGAGGTTTAAAAGGAAATCAGTGATCGGCACGCACAGGTCTGAGGAGTTACATGTTAATCATCTTCTTGACCATCAACACTCAGCAAGGTTCCTGGTACATAACAAATGTTCAATAAATATTAAGTCAAACTGAATAGTCAGGAGCAAATTAAGAGGTAATGCTTAGAAAGACTGAAAAGAATTTTGACCAGTATCATAGATTTGCTGAGCATATATCCTGCTTGACTTCAATAATATAAAGACAAATATAGGAAGGAGTATATGAATCCATAAAAAAGAATTCTGATTTACCAGTGGGAGCCACAGGACCACCAATAGCCAATGCAGATGCTGGCAGGAAGGAGCAAGGATGGGCCAGCTGCCCCCATGTCCTGGCTATGTAGTCAGAAAAGGAAAGAGCACCTGTGGTCCAACAGCCAGCCCTTCCCAGGCCTTGACTCCTAAGGAAGCTCTATGGGTAGAATGAACGAGACCAAACATTGAGCAGAAGATTTATGTGTCGCATAGAACTTCAAATATAAATTCAAAATGAAAAACAGCTGGTACATAGTGAAAGAGAAGACTAGTTGACATCTCAAGGGGAAATGCTCTTCATCTGTCAACTTCTTCTGTTAAGAAATGAAGTATGACTTCCTGCAATAATACCATCTTTCTTTTGCTATGATGAATGCCTGAAATAAATCACCTTATGGAAAGATAAGAGTCTGGAGAGAGAGGCTGTTGGTAAAGCACTTGCTGAAGGAGGCAGTTCACCTGTAATCCCAGCACTCAGAAGATCACCTAGGCAAGCTAGCTAGCTGGACGAGCTGACTGGTGAACTCTAGGTTCGATTGAGAGACCTGCTGCAATGAATAAGGCAGAGTGGTTGAGGAAGGCTTTCTAATCAACCTTTGAGGCTCCACAAGCACAGTGTGTATGTGCACGTGCATACGTGTGTGTACCACACACATGTGAACATACATACAAGCACGCATACCACATATACATGCAAAAAAAAATAAAAAGAAAGCAAAAGGGGGGCCTCACATTGGTTCCATTTCAGATGTCTCCATTCATAACCGAATTGGCCCTGTGACTCTGAGTCCATGGTGAGGCAGCCATCATGGTAAAAGTGCAGAGAAGAGCTGCTTTCCTCATGACTAGAGAGCGGGTGGGGGTGGGGGGAACAGACAGAATAAATAAAGGGACTAGAGTTGTACTAAGTCCTGTAGGGGCTTGCCTCTGTGAACTGGTCCCAATAGGGCCCATCTCTTAAGGTATCTATCACCTCCCAAGATAGCCAGCTGGGGATGGAGGAGAGAGGTCTTTAGGGAACATTTCAAACCACCAACTTTATTATGCAGATGATGCTAGATTTAGTAATTCCAGTTTGTAATGTTTAAATTAGTCATCAGCCTGGCGAGATGGAGCACCGGCTGCTCCTCCAGAGGACCTGGGTTTAATTCTCAATGCTCACATGGTGGTTCACAATTGGATATAACTCCAAATTCACGGAGTCTGATGCCATGCCAATTTTCTGGCCTCTGGGGGTACCAGGCACGTACACAGTGTATAGGCATACACGCAGGCAAAACACACATACACATAAATAATAATGAGAATTTCAAAATTAAAAATAAGATGAATCCTCAACACTAAAGCATTCACAGGCAATCATTTAGAGCTTTGTATAATTCAGTTTATTGGGTTTTGTAAAGCATTGTTTCCAGAAAGGTTTCATGAGCAGGGAAGACCTGGATTTGTGCAGTACTATCATCCCATGAGCTGAAATCCAGAAAGGAATAGAAAGGAGACAGCAAGCTGGACACCAGCTCCCCTGGCTCTGTCTGCTGACCACTCCTTCTACTGCATTTACAACTGTTGTTACCTACACGCCTTCCCCACCGTGGTGGACGGTACCCTCAAAGGATGAGCCGAAATGAACCAACCCCTCCATAAGCTGCTTTTGTCAGGCATGCAATCTCAATGAGGAAAGTAACTGACACAGGCGTGTTTAAACCCACCATGTTGTCTGTAGGCCTTTGGGACAGGTTTATGGGAAGAACAAGGAAGAGTTAGGAACTGTAGGCTGGAAAAGCTTAGACTGTTGTAAGCAGAATTTAGCGGGCGCGGAAAACAGAATGCTGAAACAGACAATGAAGGCCCGGCTCAGGAGGGTTCGGAGAGGAACAAGGACTTCATGGAGAAGTGGGCCAGAGGTCACTCATTTGCTATCATAGTGTTTCAGAATCTTGCTTCTTTCTTCCTATGCCCTAAGAACTTGAGTAGGGCTGAATTCACAAGTAATGGGCTAATTTATTCAGCAGGGGATATTTCAACACAGGACAGCATGGCTAACACACTCTGCCCTTAGTACGATTTTCAGTGAGACAGCAGAGAGAGAGAGAAGCAAATCTGAAGTTTGATAGGGAAAGAACTGTGAGAGAGTTGGAAATTGTGGACAAAGTATCTGTGGATCAACCAGTTCTGATTTTTAAAGAGATTAGCACCTTTCAAGAGAAACCTGGGGCTATGTACTGAGACATCAGAAAAAGTGCCCTGAGGATAAGGCCTACCCTTAAAGGCTCCAACTTGTAACAATGCAACTGCATTTGAAAGGAGAGGGCCTGGGTTGAGAAGGCTGTTGACCCACGATGGCCACCAGGGGATGTGTGTTTTCTAGGGTTAGTCTCAAAGACACAGAGGCAGACGCAGCTGTGATACAAAGGGCTGGGCTATATCTCAAGCAGGCAGCAGAACTTGCAGAATCATTCACATGGCGCTGGTTTGGCAGACATAGACAACTCAACTATAAGGAGCTCTGCAAGCTTGTACCACCATTCCAAAAAGCCTCTGATGCCAAGCACTGTGTGGCAAGGTCAGATTCCACTCAAGAGACCTTAGGCAACACTATATGAAGACAGGAAAGTACAGGATCAGTTCGAATAGAGCCCCTGTTAAGGGGCAACTGACTTCATTTTCTTTTTAATTAAACAACAATGAACTTTGACCATGGCCTTAGCTAGAGGTCAACTATCTTTTAATTTGTTCTACCTCATGATATGTAATTTTGTGAATTACACATCATAAATATTTTCATTGTTTGAAGAATTGACTGAGCATAAAATTGCTTCATGTTATGTCAACTGTCTAACCATAAACCCATAACACACACCTTTCCCGTGATCATAAAAATAACTACAAAATTCTGCTTTTAATCACTTGCATGATTGGTATATAGGGGCTGTTCTGCCTTTAATCTGGCCATTTTTTATTCTCCTACTATGGCAGACTGAAAAAAAGTCCCATTCATTAACAAATTTTTATCCTGTAACATCTGATTATGGTGTAGAAGGGTTCTTCTATATTTTGTGTTACTTTCATTGGTTAATAAAGAAAGCTGCCTGGGCCTTTTGATAGGGCAGGACTTAGATAGGTGGGGAAAAGAGAACAGGATGCTGGGAAGAAGACTGGGTTGGAGAGAGAGCAGCCATGAAGCTGCCAGGGTCAGACATGCTGTATCTTCCCAGTAAGCCCACTACCTCGTGGTGACTTACAGACTATAAAGAATGGGTTGAAGTAAGATGTGAGAGTTAGCCAAGAAAAAGCTAGTGATAATGGGCCAGGCAGTATTTTAAATGAATATAATTGTTGTGTGGTTATTTTGGGCATAAGCTAGCTGGCGGCTGGGAGCCAGGCGCCAGGGAAAACGGCCCCACTTCTCGGCAGCGGGACAGAGCTGCCCCCATTTACAAGATGATTGTTAGCTCATGGTTTTCCACACTATCACACCCCCCAGGATGTTGGTGATGCCAGGAACATGGGATGCTCACCAAAGAAAACTGTCAGCAGGGTAGAGATGGCCAATGAGAAAGGGGTTGGCCCACTAGGTTTCAATCTTACTTTGGTCAAGTATTACCTAGCTGTCATCCCATTTCTCCCCTTTGAAACCGGAATGTTTATTCTGCAACATTGTATATTAGAAACATGTAACTTTCTTTTTTCATAAAAGATCATAGTTAAGAGGTTTTCCTGAGTCTCAGAAGAGACTTTGGACTTTTGAACAGGATTGGGACTATTAATGACTATGGGGATTTTTAGAGATAGACTAAATTTATTTTGTATTATAAGATGAAAAAGAATCTTTAGAAGCCAAATGTAGAATGTCATTATTTCAAGTGATGTGTTTGACAAAGGGTGGGGTTGATCTTCATTATCAACTGGACTGTGGAAACACACACTTGGGTATGTCTGCTAGGGTATGTCCAGAAAATTTTAGCTGACAAAAATCAAAGCACCAGGATTTATCTCTTTTTGTAGATGACATGTGATAAGCTACATCACAGTCCTGCCACCACGTTCACCTCCACGCCTTCCCCATCACGGTGGCACATGCTCTCAAACTATGAGCCAAGCTAACACCTTTCTTAAGTCACTGTTCTTAAGTATTCTATCACAACCACACAAGTAGCTAACACAGCATGTTAAAACTATTATATCGCCCTATTTTTTCTAATGCTTGAAGCAATATTAAGCTGTATGGGTCCAACTTTGTCTTTTATACTCAATAATATTTTTAAATTTAGCTCTCTTCCTCCAACATAGTATTTTTATTAATTACCTAGGAATTTAATACAATTTAATAATATACTGGCTTCACATTCCTCCCAGGTTCACCCTTTCATCCTTGTGCCCCCCCAATAAAAAGACCCCAAGTCCAGTTTCTGTTTTCCATATAATCATTGGAGTAAACTCCAAATGGCCAGTCCCTCAGAGAAAATTGAGTCTTCCCCATCCCACATACACACCTACACCTACCAGAAGCCATCAGCTGTGAAGAGCTACACTCCAGTGCTGCCTTTAACCCATAAGGCAGAGGCAGGCAGATCTCTGAGTTCAAGGACAGCCTGGTCTACAGAGTGAGTTCCAGGACAGTCAGACTACACAGAAAAACCCTTATTTCTGGCAGGCAAGGGGATGGGGGAATTTAGTTACCTTTTAACTAATGTATAGCAAAGCACTCTGTACCTATAGGCTATTAACCCATCTTTTGACCAAGTGTTACTTATATTGTTATCTACAATTATGCTGTGTGTGTTACACGTGTGTGTACACATATAGGTACATGTGCAGGATTGTGCACACATGTATGGAAGACAGAGGACAACCTTGGGTGTCATTCCTCCTCAAGCACCACCCCCTTTGTTTACTAAGAAGGGGTCTCTCCTTCACCTAGAGCTCACAAATTTAGGCTCAGCAGACTAGTCAGCAAGCCCCAGGGATCTGCCTGGTTCCTCCTATCCACTGCTAGGATTACAAATATGTACTCCTGTGCCCAGCTTCTTATATGTGAATTCTTGGGCATGGACTCAGGTCCTTTTGCCTGCTTAGCAAGTGTGCCACTGAGTAACCTACACACACACACACACTTTTTTTTATCTTGTAGATGTTGCAATAAAGCTCCTTCCATGTGTCTTCAGTGCATTCTTAAAATTTTTCTGAAAACTGAACTGCTACAGATGAAAGTGTGCATATTTAACAGGACATTGGACTAGGAACTTTGGTTGAGGTGCTAACATCAAAGTGAGATGTCAAACCTTGGATAAAAATGTATCATGATTTTATGTATATGTATATATTTTAATGTGATATATAATATTAAATATAAGATAAAATAGGTCATGATTCTAGTTTATGCAAAACAAGATTGCACTATACTTCTATCTACACGAAATATCCAAGGGTCAGACTGCTGAGGATGGAGAGATCAACAATGAGAATTCTAGCAGAGAATCTTTCTCCAGTCCCATTCTGCCATGGTCCCCATCAATGAAAGAATAGATATGGGACTCCTTACTTCTCACCTTAATTGCCGAGTCTAACTTAATGAGCTTAATTCATTACTCTGGCAGTATGGAGAAGGGTTAAGTGGGGCCAAATCCCATCCAAATAACAAGAAGGGTTGACACAAGTTTTTGGCTAATGGTCAAACCAAAGACAAGATGGCTTCCTTAGGCTGATCTGTTCTAACTCAGTCACTCTTCAATGTCCGCCTGATAGTCAGAAACACTGTAGGGTCATGATCCATCATCATGCCTGCAGAAGGTTTGCCAGCCATCTTGTGACTGGTTATCTATGTAACATCCCTTTCAGACAATGGTTAGGGGACAGAGAGGTAGCTCTTTGTTCACTGGAACTGGCCTTCATTTGGCGCCTCATGGCCACAGGATCTCTGCTACTGTCATCATCTGAGGACAGGTCTCCTCTATCATCAGCTCCCTGGAACCACCCATCCCCCAACAATAAGGAACTTACATTAACAGTGATTTTGTCAGTGGGCCTATGTTCACTTGCAAGATGCTCAAGAAAGGCTGATTTGCCAACTTGGGTTCAACGCCTGTGAAATTAATCGCTCAGGAACAAAGTATATGTCCTGATTTAACACGTTACATATCCTGTTTTCCCAATGACTGAAAGTGCACTCACAGGCTGATAGAGTTCCCCGCTAACCACAAGAAAAGCAGTCTTAAACAGTAACCAGAGGGTAGAATTTTTAAATACACTCCTCTCCATCACACCAAAACCCACTAGAAGAACTTGACTCCAAAATTTGGATGCCGAAATGTTATAGGCCCTGGCTTTCCTGGAGTGGGAGAAGAAGACAGAGGACAACCAGTAAGATATATACTGAAAGTTCCAGAGACCACTGAACTCCTCAGCACCCAGGAGACAAAGAAGTAAGCTAAAGGCTAAAAGTACCTGAGTCTCATATCCATGAAGAGCTCAGGTTAGCACTTGACAACAGGAACAGAAATGAATGTGTCTGAACAATATTCAAAATTGGCACCCCCTAGTTTTAACTGTCCATGTGCAGTTACAGCAACCGTGTGGGGTACAGCAAATGTATCTTAATCTGGGCCCCTAGACACAAACTCCAGCAAGTATCTAAGCACGAGCAGTTTATTTGTGAGTTAAGGGAGTAAGAAACAAGTATGGAAAGCCAGGGTTGTCAACAAATTCATTGCACTGGGTACTGGTGCTCAGTTCTACAGGGCAAGTGTAGGAATCAACACTTGTGGAAGCCAACACGCAAGGAAGCTGGAGCAATTATTCTCCTTCCCCAGGTCCATCAGCTGTTGGGGACTGCTTCAGAGAACTCATTTCTGATACTTAAACCTTGGTTGTTCTTTTAAAGTGTGTGCTACATCCAAAAACCAGCTTTCAGTCCCAGAGTTTGCAGATGCTCACAGTATGTGTTCTCTGGCACGCAGAGGTAACTGCTTCAGGTATGTAGGGAAAAACAACAAAACCGTATGCTAAATATGGACACTTAGAGAGCTGATGAAGGTCTGGGTTAATTCCTAACCAAGACAGAGGGAGTTCAGAACCGGTGATGCTAACGGCAAATGGAGGCTGTAAGTACAGCATCAAGACCAGTGACAGTACCTGGAATACCACACTGTGTCCGTCTAACAGGGCAATTCGTCTCCTCTCTCCAAAGGGATTGGTGCACATAGTTCATAAGCACTGAGTCAAACCTAAACCAAGAGAAGATCATACTTAAATCAGACGGCTGCTGCAAGGAGATTGTGCCTGTGTCAAGTCTTTTCTTGTCACCTACAGTCAACAACCTAACAGAAGCAACTCAAGAAAGAAAAAATGTACAGCTTTTCTTTCTCATGGTCCTGGGGATACAGTCTATCATACCTGGGGAGGCATGGAGGCTGGAACAGCTGCATCTGTGGAAAGAAAAGTTTATAGCATTGGGCTAGGCCACATCCACTTACTGGATCAGTCTATACCCCTCAAATCCCACCCCTATGAATCTACGACCACTAATTAGAGTCCATGTTTGAGAAGTTCTGTCTTCTAGATCCTCTTATCAGCTTTCTGGATCATTTTCACAGTCCCAAGTGTTGACTAGTACTTGCCCAGTGTATATGTGGACCTTGCCTTTACCTTTATCTCACAGGCCAGACCAGCAACCATGTATGTATATCTCCTGGCTTCTTTTCCACTTCCAGATTCAAACACCAATTCTGGCATCCCAAACAGCTGCAGGTGGTAGCCAGATGATGTAACCCAGAAGTATGATAAAGCTTCCCATCCAAGGACAAAGTCTGACTAACAAAAAGGTGGATAGGTCTTTTTGATTCTGTCCAGGCTTATTGGAGACATCCTGCATCCTGAACACCCACTAGGGACTCCACCTCTCAACATGCAAACAAAGCCAGGGTATGGACTTTGTCTTAGGGTTTGTATTTTAGGAAGCCTCACAGAAGATTTAACACTTACCAATGATGAATCTAGTCATCACAGTCAACTCAAAATTTTTCCAATCACTCAAGTACTGTGCATTCTAGCCTCAACTCTTCAGTGGAGGATGGGCAGTGGATGACGAATTCTCAAAAGATCCTCTGTTCGCACCTCTCCTAGAGGAAGGAGAGGAGGTAAGGACTACCGACTGCCTGCTCCCTCTACCATATAATCATCAAGTCGTTTCTCACTGTGAGGGACAGTATCCTCCCAACCTGTGAGTCAAAATACTTCTCCATATATACGCCCCCCAAAAAAGAGACTTCTCAAGAGAATTGTAAATGATTGCTCCAAGACGGAGAATATGAAGGTCTCTATCAGTAGAAAGAACATATCCAACTCTCTAATCAGACCTCTGAGCTGTTCTCTTTCCTATGTGTCCTATGGCTGC
Organism: Dicrostonyx torquatus; assembly: GCA_028555095.1. NCBI lineage: Eukaryota > Metazoa > Chordata > Mammalia > Rodentia > Cricetidae > Dicrostonyx > Dicrostonyx torquatus. The sequence goes on from JAQHUG010000200.1 coordinate 2,741,495, forward strand.
AGCATACGCACGCACGCACACACACACACACACACACACACACACACACACACACACACACACACACACACACACTCAGGGAATGCAAACCGTCCAAGCCTGCTGTCTCCAGGGAGCAGTGCCTTCTTGACATTCTGGTCTCTGCCAGCTTCTCTGATTATTGTCTGCTCACCCATGCTTTTATTTTATAGTCAGCATTTTAAGAATTTTATACTGGGTTTTCTTGGGACATTTTGTCCATAATATCACCAGAGGCAAAAAATGGAGAACATTTGTTTTTACTTTGAAAACAGTGTTAAATCTAGAGAAAAGTTGATAGACTAATACAGAGAACTTTCCCCAACTACTTCAGATAAATTTGCCAGGCATGATGCCCATGAACTATCTACCTCTGCATATCTCCATGTTTCTTGTCAAAATAATAATTCTAGAAATTCTCCTATGACCATCAAAATCAAGAAATTAACACACATTTTCTAATCTCCATTCTTGCTTCAGCTTTGCTATCTGCCCTAATGCCCGTCATAACAAAAAGACGTAGTTCAAAATGATGTCCTTATCTTGAGTCAGCAAAACAAGGCTGACAGCAGACAGCTGTGGAACTATGAGTCAGCATAAAATGGCTGACATAAAACGTCTGGATAGCCCTGGAGTAAATGTGATGTGATATGTTATATGGCTACTTCTGGAAGAGTTTCATTTTGTGTGATGATTTATAAACATGGGCTTGAGGCCAGAGCCTCCACCTTGTGTTTGTCTGGAGGCCTGTGTTCCTACCCTTCTGAGGCCTGTTGTATGTGTCTTCATGCCTGCTGGCAACTACCAACCTACCAAGCTTTCCTCAGGCTGTGACTCCTTGAATTCTCTTCAACCTTTCAGCCTCCTGTGACTTTCTTCCTTCCCTGGCATCACTGGAACATGGACCCAACAGCCTGTCCATTCTTTCCGTCTAAAACAGTTCCCCGCCTTGCCTGAGCCATTACAACCTAGACAATGCTGAAGATTAAAGGCTATTTTTGGAATGTTGTTCCTAGTTTGGATTTGTCAACGTCTCCTAAGAATACTAAGATATTCATTTTGATACTCAAAATGTTCCCCATTCAACTCCTGGGCTACTTCAGTGAGTGAGCTAACACTTGCATGCATGAAGCCAGAAAGATGGCTCAGCAGTCAAGAGCAAGTACTTCTCTTCCAGAGGACCTGAGTTTGGTTCCCAGAACCCAAATCTGGTGGTTCAAAACTTTGTGGAACACATTTCCAGAATGATACAATGCCTTTAGTTTCCATGGACACTCACAAGCACCTGCTATACAGAGACACATACATTAAAAATGAGTCTTTACAAAAGAAGTATACCTAAGCAGATAATTATGTGTGCATATACATAGCACAAGTATATAGACACATATATACATAAATGTAGGCACATACATATACATGCACAAATAGACATTCATACATTTATGCAAGCATGCATATATTCATATATAAATGCATATGTATGTGTATGTATAGATAAATGTCCATGTAGGCATATATGTATATAACACATTCATGCACATACCACACACAAAGATACATACACATAACTGTAATCTTTAAAAAGGAAGTATACCGGCCGGGTGGTGGTGGCACATGCCTTTAATCCCAGCACTCAGGAGGCAGAGGCAGGTGGACCTTTGTGAGTTCGAGACCAGCCTGGTCTACAAAAGCTAGTTCCAGCGCAGGCTCCAAAGCCACAGAGAAACCCTGTCTTGAAAAAAAAAAAAAAAAGAAAGTATACCTATGCATGTAGATACATGTGTATGTAAATGAGTATGTTTATATACATACATTTAAATATATTTTCTTGATATGTGTGTCTAACTACATTGAAAACCTCAAGTATACAAAAATACTGCCAATTCCTATCAGACACTATGATTTATCCCTCCCTTCTTCCTGAATAAATTTATTTAGCTCAATAAAAATCATACACACATTTTCCAGTCTTCTCTGACTTCTTCATCTCCATGTGGACATGGTTCTATTACCTGCTCAGCTCTGTATATGATACCAGCTGGTTACCATCACCATTCAAGCGGACCTCCTCCTGCCCCAAACCGAGCTTTTGGAAGTCCATATGGAGAGTCTTCCTGCATCATGCCTCACAGACACCCTTCTCATCATGCCGGAGCATCAACTCCCTGTACCAAGGCACTTACTTGTGTTCATACTTACCTTAACCAACCTGATGTCTCGTGCTGGACAGTTCATCCGTGCAAATGTTCTCCACCTACTCTTGATCCAGCCTGTGCCAGGCTTATCTCTGCATAGAATGAGTTTCTCAGAGTGCCAACCCTCCATCATCTCACTAGAGACCACCACGGCTAGCACCTGTCCACCGCATGACTACCTATCAAAATCCCTAATGGCTGTCAAACTGAATGACCTCAGAAGTCATGCCCAGGATCTTGACTTGAGCATCCTTCCAGACTCACAGCTTTAACTACCAATACTCCTGTTTGACTATCAAACTTTTCGCACCATTTCCAGTTTTAGTCTGTGTCCCAGATTCTAATTTGACCTTACTCCAAGTAATTACATCATAGCCATTTGCTCTCGTAGATTTGTTCTAACTGGTTCCTCTGATGTCCCTGAAATGTCTTGTGACCACAAAGGACCCTGTGTTACATCAGTTGTCCCCATCTCCTCCAATTCTTCTGCAATAACTTCCAAAGTGGTGTTCCGGCTCTCCTATTTAGCCCCTCCTCCCTGCTACAGACACTTCTCAAACAGCTCTCAGAGGGCCTCTCTGTGATACTGAAATATTAAGCCAAGAATAAGAATTAAAAGTTATTAGTCTAGTCTTTTGTATTCTTTGTACTGTTTTCTACAAGGAAGTCCTGCTTTCTAACTTAGCAATTTGTTTATGCTGAGAACCTTGAGAAGACAGGATGTGGAGGTGCAGACCTGTTATCCCAGCATTCAAGAGGCAGAAGCAGGAGGATAACTGAAAGTACGCAGCTAACATAGGATCTACGGGAAGCTGCTGGCCTGACAGGGCACAGAGGAAGGCCCTGTCTCAGAAAGAAGATGTATAAATAAAACAGATTGTAACTATTGCAGACTTTGTGCCTCGGTAGATTCAACTGCTCTTCACTCTAGCCAGAAGTCATTGACACCACACAAACAAATGCAACTGGCTGACTCTAGGGTGCACTAACTGTAGTGGTTTCAATAAAAAAAAAAAGGTCCCCATAGGTCCATAGGGAAAGGTGCTATTAGGAAGTGTGGCCTTGTTGGAGTTGGTGTGATGTTGTTGGAGGGAGTGTGTCACTAGAGGGTTGGCTTTGAGATCTCAGAAGCTCAAGTCAGGTCCTGTGTCTCACTGTCACTTCCTGCTGCCTGTGGATCCAGATGGAAAACTCTCAGCTACTTCTCCAGCACCATGTCTGTCTGTGCACAGCCATGCTTCTCGCCATGATGATAGTGGACTAAACCTCTGAATTGTAAGCCGGCCCCAGTGAAATGTGTTCCTTTGTAAGAGTTGCCATGGTCACAGCAACAGGAACCCTAACTAAGACACTGACCTCTGATCTACAGGCTGTGGTAGTTGTGGTTTCCCTTTGTTTTCTGAAGAATGTTCCATAATGTTGGGCACCACCATGCATTAGCATTAACGTCCCAAGGAAGAGTTCTTGTCTGTTCTAGCTCTAGCCAAAAGCCTTGTCCAATTTAATTTTAAATCCCCATACCAAATTCATTAGCATTTCAGTAGTTACTATGATTCTAAAGTCTAGGAGCTGTTCCCTTGTCCTTAGCTCTTAGCATTAATTGGACATTTCAAGGTGCTTTTTAATGTAGTAATTCATTTGGTCCAGTACAATATTTTTCAGAGAAGGAACTTAAGTACACAAAAGCACAAATGGCTAATCACAAGGGAAATAAGCCAGCTATTCCATCACACTAAAACAACTATCATACCATTTTAGCTTCTTAACTCCTGGAAGGATCTTTTTTGTTTCTTCTATCTATGTATTTATCAGCTTGCATCTTTTTCTTGCTGCCTTAAAACCATTACTTTAAGAACACATGGGATATAATTAAATGGACATGTAAGTATCCAAAAACATGGAAATATTCATCCTTAGATGTGTCTTTTCTACTATAAGTATGTTTGCATTTTGGTTTTTTTTTTCCAATCAGAAGCTCCATCTGAGTCAGGCTACACAATTCTGAGACAATATAGCCATCAGCATCCTGCAACTATAGATCTAAAACAAATGTAACCAATGATATTCTAGACAAACAACGGTCTCTGAGAAGGCACCATTAAACAGAGATCTGTTTCTACATCAGTAGCTAGTAAGTATCGAATTCAAGGAGCTGCTGAAGGCTGGTGGGGGGGTGGGAGCCAAGAGAGATGCTTTTTAAATCCATCACCCTGTGTTCTAGTTTGCTTTCCTGTTGCTATTATAAAACACTTTGACCAAAGCAGCTCAGGAAGGAAGAGGTTTATTTGGCTTACAGGTTATAGTCCACCACTGAAGGAAACCAAAGTAGGATCCCCGACGCAGGAACTGAAGCAGGAACTGAAGCAGGGACCACAGGTGAGTGCTGTTTAGTAGCCTACTAAGCTATTTATACAGCCCATCCACCTGCCCAAGGATGGTACGGTCCACAGTGACCTTGGCTCTTCTCTATGAATTAGCAATCAAGAAAATGTCCTGTGGACTTGCCCACAGGCCAGTCAGATGGAGGCAAGTCCTCTCAGATGACTGGTTTATAGCAAGTTGACATCAATTAGCCAGTACATCAAGCCTATCCAGTCTACTCTGGAGTCCTCTGTTAGTTGAACTCAACATGGAACCTGTTGTCGTCTGTGTGTGTGTGTGTGTGTGTGTGTGTGTGTGTGTGTGTGTGTGTGTGTGTGTGTGAAGATGTTAACACTATTGAAGAAGGATGCATGAAAAAGTTCAGGGGAATTTGCATAGTTAAAGAATCAATAGAAATTTTCTTTTTAAAATGTTACCAATAAAACAAATTTAAATCTTTAAAACACTCAGGTCAGGATCCATTTTTAGATAAAAACAAAACTTTCTTCTTATGAAGTCTCCCAGCACTGGTACAAAGTAAACATAATGACCATAATACACACACACACACACACACACACACACACACACGTCTGACTGGGAATCCTACATCCTGTATACCTCAACCATATTTCTCTTACTTCATTTGGGAAGCTGCCTGTCTCTGTTCTCCATACTGTATCAGATGGGTTTTTACTATAGCATATTTTTATCCCAGATGTTTAGAAGGCATTAGATGCTCTATAAACAAAAGTCAGGATGAGAATGAGAACTTCTGGGGTAGTGCTAGCTAAGGGCAGAACCTCTTGAGTATAAACGTGCAGAGGCTGAACAGCTGAACGCTCTATTCTTCTCACTCAAGAAGAGAACAGAAACAAGGATGAAAAGAACAAAACATCCAAAATTAAAAGCTATTCCAAGTTTCCTGAATGAACAAATTGTTTCTGATCTGAATCCAATAGGAAAAGTCACTTTTACTAAAAAACTAAAATTACAAAAGGCACTGGAGCCACTGTATCTGGTAACTTTTGATAAAACTAATCTGCATGAATCTTGTCAAGACTAAAGACAAGCTAACAAACAAAAGAAATCAAGCAAACAACCAAAACATGTAGACTAGAACAATATTATTATAATGGAAAAGGAATATTCTTTTGAACAACTAAAGGAAGACTACATATTGAATACTATTTTCTACAGGAAACATAACATTTTGTTGTGTGTATATATATATATATATATATATATATATAAATCATTTGATATATATATCAAATGATTTAAAATGTTAGTTCGGAGATGCACAATAATGTAAAAGTTACCTATGGCCTGTGGTCATTTTGGCCAAGGGCCTTGTCTTAGCTGGGGTTTCTATTGCTGTGAAGAGACAACATGACCACAACAACTCTTAAAAGAAAAATATTTCAATGGGGCTGGCTTACACTTCAGAGATTCAGTCCCTTATCATCATGTCAGAGAGCATGGAGGCATGCAAGCAGACATGGTGCTGGAGAAGTAGCTGAGAGTTCTCCATCTAGATCCACAAGCAGCAGGAAGTGACAGTGAGACACTGGACCCATTTGAGCTTCTGAGACCTCAAAGTCAATCCCCTGGTGACACACTTCCTCCAACAACATCACACCACTCCAACAAGGCCACACCTTCTAAAAGTGCTATTCCCTATGGGTCTATGGGGACCATTTTTATTCAAACTACCACAGGCCATAGGTACATTTTTACATTAGTGTGCATCTCAGAACTAACATTTATTAACACAAAATACAAAGAACTAGCTTTGGAATGGCAAAAGAAGGCCAAGAAGCTAAGAGAAGAAATAAGAACAGATTGAAAGAAAAGCATATTTTTCAAAAAGGAGAAATTATTAAAACACAATGTACGTTTTAATAAATTCACATTAAAAATAATATTAGAAGTTATCAAAATACTTGAAGAAATAGATAATTCTCTAGCTCCATTTTTTCAGGGAATAGAGAAACGTTCTTCGTGCCATGAATCTTACATAACCAATTCTGACCCCAAAATCTGAAGTTGGGGGGATATTTTATACAAGAAAACTACATCACTCACACTCCTTTAAGTACCAAGCTAATTTTAAGGGAAATGCTAGTTTACTTTATTTAGTTTTATTATCTACCATGATTAAATAAAAATATTTGCCAAAACAAAAAAGTCCAAGGCTAGAAAATAAAAATTACCAAAAGTAACAAGCCAGTAAGACTGAAAAGCAGAAGATAGAATCATAATAATACATTAATATGTGCATGCCAGACATTGGCTGAATTTCTCAGCTCATCCCTAACGATCTGTTTTAAGCTAGGGGCTGTTATACTTAACAATGAAACATTGTAGACATCTCCATTAAAACAAGAAGCAACCCGTGTGACTCTATGTATTTTCACTGCTTGATTCCATGTTACTCTTCAGGAAGTTTAAACAGGTGAGGGAACAGAACAAAGAGGAATAAATCTTAGAACAAAAGAACCTTTTTTTGCAGGACAGAATTGCAAATATGGCTAAAGGCTCTAAGAAGGTCAACGGAAATCAATTGAACTTTTAACATATAAAACTCCATCACCTTTACATATGCCACTAATACCAAGTGCAAAGCATAACGGGAGAAAAAACCTTCATAGTTACAGTTACAAAAAAAAAAACTGATGAAATGCCTAAGAATCCTGGGTTTTGTTGTTGTTTGTTTTTAATATAAG
>JAQHUG010000200.1:2773679-2796060 GCA_028555095.1 Dicrostonyx torquatus
TGTGAGGTCCTGGGTAAGACCAAAAACACAATGAAAGGAAAAGGAAAGAAAGGAAGGAAGAAAAGAGGGGAGAGGGAGGGGGGAAAGAAGGCCCGAGATAAGGAGGGAGGGAAAGGAAAGAAAGGGGAAAGGAGGAAAAGCGAAAGGAGAGGATGGGAGGGGAGGAGACCAATGCAGAGATTCTACATCAAAAAGCCTGAGCACTACTGCCAAGATGGCTTAAAATCCAGGTCTTCAGCCTCGAAAGATTTTCTGATCTCCATCTGCCTCAGTTTCCTTTATAAATATACCATCTCTGTGCCAAGCTAATGATCTACACTGCTTTACTAAGTCCTCAGATATCTCTCTCTCTCTCTCTCTCTCTCTCTCTCTCTCTCTCTCTCTCTCTCTCTCTCTCTCTGCCTCTGATTGTTTGTCTTTGCCTGTCTTTCTCTCTGTGTCTGTCTGTCTCTCTCTCTTCCTCTGTCTTTCTCTCTATGTCTGTCTCTCTCCTCTCCCCTGATCACTGAGAGTTCATTTCAGGTTAATGATATAGATGATATGGTGAAGCCACTTCATCAGAAGAGCACAGTTATCAAATACAGAGTTTTTTTTCTAACACCATTTCGTTTTTAATTTATTTTAGACCCATTCTGTCCTGTTTGTGAGCACAAAATTAAATTTAGAAATAATTTAAGCTCAATATTTTATGCCTTTGTTCAATTTAAGTTATTACAATTTGCACAGACAATTTTGTACGAATGTTTTTAATTTAAGATGCTATTAACTTTGTCAAGCAATCAAAGCAAGCATAATAGCCTAGAAATTAATATGATATTTTTAAAAGAAAGACAGTTTTAAATCATTTGTGTTTTGTTTCAGTTGTTAGAATAAATTTTGTCTTCTCTTATAAGAAAAACAAATGACCAATTAAGAAACAGTTTAAAAGCATAAAAAAACTAAATTTTGAAATATATGTATAATAAAATAATACTATTATTCCATATAGTTATAAAATAATTATATATAAGATGTATAATAAAAGATCCCCAGAATAATCTTTCATTAATTCTTTAGTATCTCCCTTTAGTAGGGCTCTAAGTGCACAAATGTATGACTTCCATATGATGGCATATAAACCATTTTAAAACATCTTGTAATTGATTTGCATGTGGATGTGTGTCAGGACTCTTCTACTGCCATGCTCCTTCTTACTTGAGACAGAGTCTCTCATTGACCTGGAGACCATTGATCCATCTAAACCAACCAGTGAGTTCCCGGGATCCTCCTGTCTACCTTCCCTGTACTAAGATTAGACTGTGCACCACCGTGACCAGCTGCTCTTACATGGATATTGGGAACCCAAACTCAAGTCTTGATTCTTGAGCACCAAGCATTTTACCAACTGAGCCATCTGCCCAGCACCTTGCCTGCCTCTACAACATAATCTCATTCTGTTAATGTATTATCTAGAGTCCAACCACGCTTGTGTGTTTTCTCTGTGTCCAGTTTTTCTGCTTGGGAACCTTTACAATCATTTGTTATTGCTGTCAGGATAAACCTCCCTCAGCTTTTTGATGTAACTGGTCTTTTTCATCCCGTGGTTCTTGACTAAAAAACAATTTAGATCCCTTCCCTGATTATCCACTACTCAATCTAAAATAATGCTTCCCCTAGCCCTCTCCTAAAACCCCATCATCTTCCACTTACTCTTTTTTCTTTTGTTATTTATTTCCTTTTTCGTCGTTTCTTTATCTTGTCCTATTTGCCTGTCTGCCACCCCTGGTAACATAATAAGAAGGTCCTTGTTTACTGCTATCTCCAGATCCACAGCTGGGTCTGGTCCTCACCAAGTGATTGTGGGTGAGGAGTAGATGGACAGATGGGTGGATTCATTATTTAATATTAATACATTTCAATAAAAACCATTTTATTATTCCATCATACAGGTATAATATGACTGTCTAAAATCCCGTATTAACAGATCAGAAAAGAAAGAAACTGGGTTCATGTAAAACTATCAAACATAGAAACTGTGCCACTGTGGAACTCTGAGAGGCCTAAATTATTCTGGGGTTTGTAAAGACCCCGAGTGTATATTTTTGAGGTTATACTCACGGATCAAGCCCACCTTGATATCCTGTGGATTCCCAGACCCATCCATAAACACAGTTAGGTAAACACATGGGCTTGAATCTGCAGGTTACAGGAATCATGGTCTTCGAAAGGGCCGTAAACTCCACCACAAGGTTGGCGGTTCTCAGCATGCAGCCAGCTGAGCACTACTTCCATTAGATACTATCTGTAAAACTCATACTTAATAAACAATAGTAAACTGCTCACCAGTCCTGCCCCAGGAGGTCCAAGTCCTTAAATGTGCCCCAAACAGCCTTTGCCAGCTCCTACTTTATCTCCTAGAACATTTTAATCAACCTTTCTCTTAAGTGTCATCGACGCCAGTCTAAACCATGACCAAGCACCTCGAAAGTGCAGCTTCATACCTGTACACACACATTGCCCCTAGAACCTTCTCCTACAAAGGATGTGTGTCGTGCCTTCAACCCAGAGCTCTGTCTTTGTTTGGGCTTCAAATAAGGGCTGAAAAGACCTCTTGCCTCTCTATAAATAATTTCTTGAAACTAGGAATTTTTTCCATTTTACTCTTGCTGCTAAAGTATAAAAACAACATCATTTTTTATTCATTCTTTACCTCGTTTGACCTCCAATTAAGGTGTCCCCTGGCTAGTTCCACTTTTCTCAGTAATGCACGACCAGCCAATGCTGTTCTGATAGGAACTGAAAGAGGACGGGGTGGACTGTGACACTATTTCACACATGGTTATGGTGCGTTCTGGTTACTTTCAGCCTCACCCTCTCATATCTCTCTTCTACCTTCTGAACACCCCCTTTCTAATCCTATTTTTCACATTTATGTCATTTTGTTTGGTCTAGTTAACCACAGCCAATTGTGTGAACATGAGTTGTGAACTATGCATTGGATCCTGGTGACACACAGGAAAAGACAATGACTCCATTTGCCCTAGAATTCACCAGTACCCAGTATCTCATCAGGATGGGGTATGGCCCTGTGAGCAGCACCCTGAGCTATAACTAACTAATGACATGCCCAATCTTGCACAGCCCAGTGCAGGTAACCATAGCTGCTATGAGATCATGATTGCATTAGCTGTGTCGTGCCGACAAGATAGCATTTCACAGTCCTTCTGCTTATCCTATGGCTCTTACAATCTTTCTACATCCTCTTCCACAATGTTCTCTGATCCTCAGAGGAGGGGATATAAGTGTCCTTTTAGGACTGAGCACTCAACTGTCAATTCTTCTCACACCTTGAGTAGCCACGAGTCTCTTTGTTTACTGCAGTTCATTGGGACTCTGGATGGGACTAAGTGCAGCATTCTTCTATAGGTATAAATATAAATGTTTAGAAAGCAGTTTGGTGCCATGTGTGTTTAACTAAATAAATATGGTAAGTTCCCCTCTAGGGCCAAAGACCTTCTCAGCCACAGGATTTGTCTTTATTGGGTTTACAGTACCAGGCATGAATTCCCGGAACAGGCCTCAAACACAATCAGAGAATGACTGGTTACGAGAATAACAGTTGTACCACTAATGTACAAGTGGTAATCTTCCTAACCAGGTCATTATTGTGGTTCAGAGGCTTCACTACTGGGTAAGACTGGTGATGTCTTCTCTTACCTAGTAGCCTGCATAGTATCTTTGTGTATACTAAAAAAAAAAAAAAAAAATAGTCCACATAAAGAAAGTTTCCAGCTCAGTGTGTGATGTCTAGTTTTGGTGGGCAAACATGAGGAGTAGCAAGCGCCTGCACTATTTAGGGGTTTGGGGGAATCCTTGACCAACAGCTGTGCTTTGATAGAATTGCCATCCTTTCCCTTGAGGTCTCTGGGCCGAGTTTGAATGATAGGCAGCTCCATGTACATCACAAAATCCCAGAAGAGACTCTCCTTGGAGGAGTTATTACCAACCTACTACATTTCTGCTGCTTTTAATCTTTCTAGTTTTTAACTTGCAGATTCATTTAAATTTCTAGGGAAACAGGTAGCGATATTTAATTTTAATTCTGTGGCTACAACGGATTCTGCTGATTAGAAACAGGGGCTTCTTGATGCAGCACCTTAATCCTCTTTAAAAACAGCTCCCAGGGCTCTCTGCAGCTGTAAATTTGAAAAACTAAAACAGGATTAAAAAAAAAAAATACACGTGTGCTGTGCATAATTGTTTGAGTTTTTAAACAGGAATACGAATGCATCCTTGGGATAACTGAGGTAGCTTTAGTGTAATTCTTGATTGTTGTTTACTCCGTGTTGATTGTATCATGTGCTAACAACACAAATCACTCCTCAGAGGGAAAAAAATGCCCCTACCGATCTCTTCTTGAAGCTAGAGATAGACTAATAATAAATATGATGGCTGGCTCCCCCTGGCTCTCCTGTTACTTGTCAAAGAAACTTTTTTTCCTTTCATATTTACCTACACCTGTTATTACCCAGGCAATGAATGGCTACTATCTGGGGTTTCCAACCTTTTGACACTGAAATATGATGGTGCTTTCTATAAACATGTTGGATCTCAGGGCAGCAAATGGCCCCACTTGCTTGAGAATGCCTTGGTTTAGACATGTCAAATTTCTACCCCCATATAAAACTCTCCGGCCACAGGGAAACTGAGATAATTATCCTTCCCCCAAGGTCCTAGTTCCATGAAGAAAACTTTTTGAATGAAAAAGCAGCCAAAGTAGTAGCACACGTAGAAGTATATTGTGAAGACAGAACGGAGCAACGAGTAAGGACAGGAGCAGGCCAAGATGGAATCTGAGCCCTTCACTTACCAGTCATGTGACCTTGGATTACTTAACCTATATCTGTCACTTGATCTATAAGATGGGAAAAACAGCATACCACCTATAAAGGTTTTGTGGCAGTTTGAATATGAATGGCCCTATAAGCTCATATGATTGAAAGCTTGGTCCCAAATTGGTGAACCATTTAGGAAGGATTAGAGGTGTGGCCTTATTGGAGGAAGTGTCACTGGGGGTGGGCTTTAAGGTTTCAAAACCTCTGTCTGTCTGTCTGTCTCTCTCTCTCTCTATTTCTATCTCTCTCTGTCTCCTGCTTGTGGATCAGATGTAAGCTTTTAGCTACTGCCCCAGTGCCATTCATGCCTGCCTTTTCCCATGATGGTCATGGATTTATCCTCTGAAACTAATAAGCAAACCCCAAATTAAATGTTTTTTTTTTATGAGTCACCCTGGTCATAGTTCTCTTAATATCAATAAAACAATAGCTAAGATAGGAAAATGTTTAAAAATCAAGTCAATTAATATTTGTAAAATATTGTGCAAGTGCCCAATAAATAGAAGTTTTAAAAATTAGGACTTTATTCCCAGCACTCGGGAGGAAGAGGCAGGCAGATCTCTGTGAGTTCAAGACCAGCCTGGTCTACAAGAGCTAGTTCCAGGACAGGCTCCAAAGCTACAGAGAAACCCTGTCTTGAAAAAAAAATTATTACATATGACATACTACCTGGCAATAGTAGATGTTAACTTTTATTTAAATTATTATGAGTAGGACCAGCTCTATACCAGATCCTAAACTGTTAGGAAATTGTTCTCCAATTTCTCTTACTTCCTTTTTTCCAAGTTCACCAGCCAGACCATGTTCTTCCTTCTCCTGCATCAGCTCCCACTAACTCAGCCACTACAGTTTTGTATTCTGAATGTCCTCCCCAAAAGCAGTGGGAAAGTCTGCACTCAAACCAACCTTCACCTTCAACCATCTCTCTCTCTCTCTCTCTCTCTCTCTCTCTCTCTCTCTCTCTCTCTCTCTCTCTCTCTCTCTCTCTCGGTTGTTTGTTGTTTACCAACCATCTCTCTTGACACCTTGTCCTCGTACACAAAGTTACCCTATTGAATAGGTGGCAGTGCAATGGCATCCATTCTTTCCAAAGTGACTTTTTGAACTTGCTTTCTTTGCATATCTAGCAAAGGATGCAAAACAAGTTCTTTAGATGCATCCCATTTTTGCTCATTAATAGTCACTGTGCATCCCCAACTGACTTTGTCCTGTTTGGAGCTAAGTTGTTGATACAGATAGAGTCATTTGTGCTGGAACATCTCCCCCACTTCATATTTCACTTCCCATGCCCAGGGATTTAATTTTCAAAGGGAACTCTCTGAAACTTTGTGTCTTTTAATCTAGGGAAACTAATCTCTAATGATTGGGACTGAAGGCTATGTGGGAGGGAGCAGAGAATTTGGGAGCAGGGTCGTTTCAATGGCATCTCATAAATCATTAGGAAGATGCCTGTTTGGTATATCGAAAGTTCATTTTGCTGAATGTTCTTTTCACAAATGCTTGCTTGGAGATACAAATTCATCACTGATTATTTTATGTGTTCTGATGCTGATTGTATTGGGAAGCTGCTAACAAATGGAGACTTAACTTCTCATCCTTGAGTGGAAGTGCAAGGGAAGCAAGTTCAAGAAGATACTTTGGGAAGAATGAATGCCATTTCTCACCACCTATTCGGGGGAAAACTTCATATATAAGAGGACAAAGTCTCCAGAGAAATGATTGAAAGTGAAGCTCAGATTGAAGGAAGATATTTCTATTCCTTGAGCTTCACTTTTACCTGGGAGAGAATGAAATGCTCAGCCAAGTGGAAAATGTGAAATGACCAGAGATTAATTCATCATTTGCCTTTTATTGCTAACCTTCCTCAAACCACAGTAGTCTGGACTTGGGCACTCAGTTCTAACTAAGCCCACTTTCATGACCTTTTTAAAAAGATGTATTTATTTTATATGTATGTGCCTGTGTTGTGTGTGTGTGTGTGTGTGCATGTGTTTGTGTATCTCTCTGTGTGTACACATGTATGTACCACATACAGACAGATACCTGAAGAGGACAGAAGAGGGTAACAGCTTCCCTTAAAAATGCAATTCCAAGCTGGAGAGATGGCTCAGTGGTTAAGAGCACTGACTGCTCTTCTAGAGGACCCGGGTTCAATTCCCAGCACCCACATGGCAGCTCACAACTGTCTGAAGATCCAGTTGCAGGGGATCTGACACCTTCACACCAATACACATAAAATAAAGTTAAATAAACCATAAAAAAATATTTTTTAAAAAATGCAATTCTGTGAGGTTGTCAGCTGCCTGACATGGGTGCTAGGAGCCAAACCTTGGTCTTCTACAAGAACAGCAGGTGATCTTAGCCATTATCTCCAGGCTCTCTCATATCTTCTTAAGTCTGCCTTTCTATATAACAGCCCATATTTCCAATTCTCCTTCTCATTAAAATTTATATGTCCAGTATCTGACTCCTTCAGAACCATATTTTAAGGTAAAACTAATTTTTAAAAAACAAACTAATAAGTTGTGATAACAGGTGATGGACATTAGATAGCATGTACGCTTCTCATTTGCTTTGTTAGAACCTTAACCCAAAGGCAGATTTCAAGCCCAGTAAGAGCATAAAGAGGAAATTTTTAACAAAGAGCATATATGTTATAGCACATACCCACAGAAAAATTCTAGAGCTTCCCACTGGTAATCAAATGAGGTAGAAATTAATGCTAACAGTTACTCAACCTTTCCATGGCAAGATCTTTATAAAATAGTATTTTATTTTTTATTTGATTACTTCTTAAGGATTAACTATATTTAGTTTGAGATTTTAATTTTATTGTAAAAGAAGAAAGTTTCTAAGATCAAGGCTGGCCAGGTGTTGTAGCACAAGCCTCTAATGTCATCCCTCAGGAGGTAAAGGAAAGTTTGAGGCTAGTCTACGAGTAAGGTCCAGCCTACCCTACTTAGGGAGGTCCAGCCTAACCTGGTTATATAATGAGACTCTCTTTCTGTCAATTAAAAGAACAAACAAGGGGCTGGAGAGATGGCTCAGTGGTTAAGAGCACTGGCTTCCAGAGGACCTGAGATCAATTCCCAGCAACCACATGGTGGCTCACAACCATTTGTAATGAGATCTGGCGCCCTCCTCTGGCGTGCGGGCATACATGGAGGCAGAATGTTGTACACATAATAAATAAATAAATTTTTTTTAAAAAAGAACAAACAAAACATCTCAAGGTTACAGCTGCATCAGCCCTTGTTTCAAAACTCATACAAACAATAATAGATCCATGAGACCGCCCTCTCCTCTTAATAAATTTACAGAAACTGTAGAGAGTTCAAGCCCCGAAGTTCGAGGTTAGTAGTATGAACTCAACGACACTATTGGTTAACACCAATCAATAATCTATGAACTTTACTTATAATATGTCTCTGGTATACAATCCAGCTCCTTGGATCAAAAGGCAAGTCATTTTTATTCAACTTTTAGCGATATGGAAAGCCAAGGTGGTACTCAAGAGTACTGCAGGCAATTCTTCCCAGAAGAAGTCATCTGGGAGCTTTGAATGATTCCTTCAGCAAAGCGTCTTCTTTCCCCAACCATCAGAGAAGCTGACAGGTCTACCTGGTCATCTCAGGTGAGGCTGTCATTCCCCCTGAAAGGCTAGAATTCCTTAGAAGTTTCTCAGAAGCAAAACATTAACCCAATGCCTGTCATTAACACTGCTTTTTACTCTAGAGGATGGAAGGAAAGAGAGTGCATAGTACACACACGAGGAGGATCTATTACATAAATAAGTACATGAAGTAGTATGTTCTCAAACAGATGTACATCGTTCTTTTTTTTTTTTGGTTTTTCGAGACAGGGTTTCTCTATAGCTTTGGAGCCTGTCCTGGAACTAGCTCTTGTAGACCAGGCTGGTCTCGAACTCACAAAGATTCGCCTGTCTCAATATTTATTTATTATGTATACAATATTCTGTCTACATATAATGAGGCAACAGACCTCATTATAGATGGTTGTGAGCCACCATGTGGTTGCTGGGAATTGAACTCAGGACCTTTGGAAGAGCAGGCAATGCTCTTAACCGCTGAGCCATCTCTCCAGCCCTACATCGTTCTTTCAAAGTTGAATTACATATAACATTTATGAGGGAATTGTGCCCCCAAATCGTTATGCTCTGAATCCCTGATAACAGAAGTTATATTTAATCTTACTGTGTATCCTCAGCTGCCCCAGAACCTGAGAAGTCGACCAGGTTGACCTAAATTTCATAGAGCTGTACATGTCTCTGCCTCCCAAGAGCTGGGACTATAGACATACACAACCACACCTTTCTTAAGGGTTATTCGATTTAGCTGAGACTGATGAGGTAGAGAGGGCACAAATCCATGATAACTGGTATTGCTCTGGAGACAGCAGTGATGTACAGACATAGAGGAAAGTTTTGCAAAAATAAAGCCAAAAAGCCATCTCCAAGCCAAAGAGAGAGGCTCCAAAGAAGTCAAACATAGCCACTCCTCAATCTTGGACTTCTTGCCTCTGAGACTCTGAAAGATTGAGTTTCTGTTGTTTGAACCATCTAAGTAATAGGATTCTATTATGTGAGCCCTAACAAACAACACCACAAGGGCACACTTACATTCGGAGATGACAATTGCATTTACTTTATTTCTAAATACTCCTAACCCTATTGATTCCAGGATAATATTCCGGTGCCCAGAAATACCTGTTGTGGGATATTTGCACACCATGTGACAATGTATAGCTGTGATTGGTGTAATAAAAAGCTGAATGGCCAATAGCGAGATAGAAGGTATAGGTGGGATTTCCAGGGAGAGAAAGGAAGAAGAAGAGGAATCTAGGTGCCCAGGAGATGCCAGCCAGGGGCAGAACAAGTAGGGCACACATATCAGGACAGAGGTAAAAGCCATGTGATAGAATGGAGATTAATAAAAAATATGGGCTAATTTAAGTCATTATTTTGGGAGCTGGTTAGTGGAATAGAGAAAGATTCACTCTAAGTACCCTCTCCATATACTTGTAAGCCTAAGTAAAATGGTGGAGAGACAACTAAGAAGATGAGCTAATGGCATTAAGTATATTTCAAACATCGCCTGACTGAAAGATAAGTAGTAGAAAACAGAAAGTGCAAGCCCTTTTTCTGATTGGTTGTTACTCTCATTATTAAAATTGCATTGGGTAACAAGTTTACCCTTATTTTCTTTGCCTCTTCTGGGGCTGGGGATTTGTGCACCATCTTACTCATTTTCTCCATTTCTCCCGCCCCCCTTCTCCTCTCCCCTCCTCTCCTCCTTCACCATCATCATCATTATTACCATTATTATTATCATTATTACTATTAATGTCTTCTCTCCCAATGGATACTCCTTCCTTTTCTGTGTTTCTATTAATAGCAGAATAATTACACAGAAATGAAGGCATAGTACAACAATCAAAACAAAATCTCATGATGGTGAGGCTCAGATAAGATGCTCAAATTGACCAGTTCACAAGCTTTGGATCAACTACTTTAGCAAACCTCAAGAAAATCAGCTATCAACAGCTCACAGATCAAATGATATTTTATTACTTGAGAAATTACAGAGGGCTGGATAATTAATCCCACATCATAAATCCCACATCACCATCTTCAAGCTATCTCCAACCAATAGCCAGCAGAAGCTGTATAAACATCCCATTTCCTTGGCCCTTAGATGAAACAACTTTACAAAGCAGACTATAGACCAAGTAGCTTCCTAAATGTGTTCTATTTCCTTCTGTCTCAGTATCTCCATCTCATCTCAACTAAATTACTTACAATGAGTTCTTTTCTTAACTGAAGTCTTATTCCAGGAAAAGCCAAATTCAACAGGATGAGGCAAGTCTGGCTTAGACTCCTGGTTCTAGATAACTTACTTCCATCAAACACAATTTCTCATTATTAAATGGAACTAGTTAACAGCACCTGTGGACTTAAACAAAATAGCATATCTGAAGCACTGAGTACCACATCTGGCACATACCTGAACTCTGTCAATTAGATGAGCTGTGTGACGAACCACTCCCAACATAGTAGCCCAAGACAGCAATGTTGCTTAACTCTCCATTCTAAAAGTCAGCAGGTCAAGCTGGATTCGTTTGGATGGCCTTTTTGCTAGCCTGAGTGACTTACCTGTGCGGAAAGCAGCATTAGAAAGATGGTATACACCTTGGAAGTTAACTACTTGCTAGGATGGCCAGCAACATTGATCTGTCTGTCTCTATAAACTAACATAGGCTCCACACGGCAGCTCAGGGTCCCAAGAACAATGTGAGGGCGCTGATGTTTTACAAGAATTTTCCTATGTCCTTTCTGTTGTTCTCTCTATGGCCAAAGCAAATTCTATGGCCAGGCTTAGAAACAAAAAACAGTGAAATACTCCAGTTTCTTTTTGGAAAAAATAATAAAAAGGTGTGCTCAGATGAAGTGCAGGAATGTTTGCAATCTAACAGAGAGAGAGAGAGAGAGAGAGAGAGAGAGACAGAGAGAGAGAGAGACAGAGACAGAGACAGAGAGAGAGAGAGAGAGAGAAATGAGACAGGGCTTCCATGTGGTGTGTAGGGAGCACCCAATATTAATAGTGTCATCTCCCAGTGCTTGTTAAATAATTCTTGTTAAATAATTGAAAGACAGATTGACTCTCATTGGCAGAAAAGTGATCCTTAAATTGCATTTACTAAGTTTAGGAAGCAAAATATAAGTGTCATTTTTTGTCTTTGATCAGAAATTTTCACTGGAAAATGATAAAGAAGTTTTAGATACAAAAATCTAGTTGTTATGTAAAAATTGTCCAGCCATCTTATCTCTACTACTGATTTTTTATTTTGCTGAAGCATGCATGATATGGCAGCTCTGTTGAACTTGTCCATATTGCGTTTCATGGTCTAAGTTGATAAGGACAACAGACCAGGGCTCTTCCTCAAGGGGATACCAGATCTCATTACAGATGGTTGTGAGCCACCATGTGGTTGCTGGGAATTGAACTCAGGACCTTTGGAAGAGCAGGCAGTGCTCTTAACTGCTGATACTTGAAAAGTTTTTGTGTCCCAATAAACCTCTCTGCCAATGCAATAATCAGAATCAGACCAAATCAAAGTAAATTAAAGACAGCCCAGGTTTAATGGATACTAGCGCTCCCGGGTGACCTTCCAGGCCCTCACAGAGGAGATGGGGAAGGAAGACCAGAAAACCACATGTTTGTTCTCTGGCAGTCAGTCTAAATACCCTGTGAGAGTGGTCTTGAGCATCTCTGAGGAGGGGTCACCGTTTGACAAGCTTTCTCTGAGGTGGAGTCTGGACTCAGGCAACACCCAGGGGAGGGGACTTGGGATGGAACTTTCCACCCAAACATTCCAGACTTTTTGGATATATAGATGCCAGGGGCTAAGATTAAGCCTTAACCCAAACATTCCAGACTCTTTGGGTATATGGATGTCAGTGGCTGGGGTGACACTTCCAACCGAACAATACTGTTGTTATAATCTCTGAAGTTGAGGTCTGTACCTCCAAGATGGATATCGAATACATCCTCTAAGAGTCTGTCTCAGGATGGAACCAGCACCAATCCAAGACGTAAATGTTAAATATCTTAGACTAAACAGCCCTTCCTTTCGCCAAAGACCAATTACTTCTAAGCCCAAAGGCTACACAAGGAAACCAGTAAGAACCCAAGCTTCCTCATGAAAGCAAATAACTTTTCTAAGTTAATTCGGGGCCATAATTGCTCATCTTAATTTCAGCCATAATTATCTTTCTAAAATGTTTCATAAGACCTCTGTACAAAACTCTTCTTTATGGAAACTTTTCCAATAGAAGAAGAAAATATAATAAGGAACCCCGGGGGAAAAAGAGTGCAATGAATTTGGTAAATCGCAAATGGCATTCCTGGATGCTGAACAAAACCTGGTCTGTTCAATAAAGCCCAGAGAGACTTGAGGCATAGCCATGAGTTTGAACGAAGCATCATGTTGCCGTAATTTCATTTATTCGTATTAGACTCCTACCTATGCCTGATACTGTATTGGATGCTGTGTATAATTAGGATAAAAGAATTAAGGCTGGGATTGTGCCTCCTAGGAAGTCACGATCCAGAAGAGGGCTGGAGTGGTGGGAACAACTCGCGCTCTTTCCTAGCCTTCATCTAGGAATATACACTGAAAACATAAACCAAGCTCATAAAGCTTTTCCTAAGGAATGTAAAAGGACCAGACTCAGAGTAATGGGCAAGCTATTCTAACTCTCCAGTACGTATACAGAGAATAAGCCAATCACACCCCAGCTCGTTTGGAGAGGACCTAAGGGATCCTTGGGTCCAGCTCACCCATATCTAGAGACAACTGACAGCATCATGAGATGGGACAGTCCTAAAAGACAAGACCCTAGGATTTCTCATCCAAACCAGGACACTCTTAACTCTACTAGGGCAATCAGCATGAACCAGAGCTGTCCCCAGTTCAGATGACCTCTGTATGGGAGATTGACTTATTGATTGATTATTTAAGAAAGAGTTATTTTTTTTTTCTGGTGTTGTAATCAGACCGAGCTATAATAGAGCAGAAAACATCTCTAACGTAGTACAGAACTGGCTTAGCATCCAGCAGGGCCTCAGAAGCTACATACTCTACTGTGACTTGTCACGAGGAATGTGTGAGTGTGGCCCAGGGTCACTCGAGCACAGCTCCTCAAATCTAGAAAACAACTGGCAGCTGTTTTTTCACTTGCAGCTTTGTCCCTCCCTCTCGGCTTCACGCTAGTGAAAGAGAAGGGTTTGCATTGACATCTAACATGGTCACTCAGTGATCCATTCGTGGTTTGGTGGAGGCACCAAAACATTCAAACCCTCCAAGGCCACCATAACTCTGCCCTCTGACTGGTCTATGCAGGTGTTGTGTAGCAAGGAATGCGTTCTGAGAAATGTAGCCATCTTGCCAATGAGCAAACACCACAGGGTACTCTTCCATGAACTAACACAGCTATGGCATCACTTGGTGATCTAATTTTATGATGGTGTGAAGCAAACGTCCTTATACAGCACATGACTGCCTTATTCTGCTGTGCCCGTTGACTGATTTCACCGTCCTTTAAAAGGATCTAACAGCACTCATTTGCATCTTCTAGGGCTTAGAGTTTAACAGCGCAGGCATATAAATAGCTCCATCAATTATTTCTGGAGCCTACCCTCCGCCCTGGAGCACTGACCCCAGGGGGCTCAGTCAACGGAGAAGGCTCTGCTGTCGGTTCATGCTTCGCTCACTTAACAGACAAGGGAAGGATTAGAATTTTAGTTTTCCTTTGATTATTATAGAATTTCTTTTCATCTAGACACTTGGTGAAAAGAAAAGACACCCTCTCCTGCCCTACGTGAATGCTTTTACCACGGATGACAGTGGGAAGATCTTACTGGGGAAGGATTAAAGCATTAGAGTTTATCTTGTTTGGAAGAGAACTGACTCACACCGTCAGCCTGATGAGTTTCTTTTATATTACAAACTGGTTAGATATGATTGTAAAGAAGCAGGCCTGCTCACACGATAGAAATTACTAAGAAATCTTTACAGCTTACACTCATTTCACCACTGCCAAGCGCCAACTATTCTGATCACGCCACTCATGTTAACAGCGGCCACGCGGGACAGTGCTTTCTGTAGTCTTTCTCTCCTTCTTACCTTAAATT
Source organism: Dicrostonyx torquatus (assembly GCA_028555095.1). NCBI lineage: Eukaryota > Metazoa > Chordata > Mammalia > Rodentia > Cricetidae > Dicrostonyx > Dicrostonyx torquatus. Next base: position 2,788,267 of record JAQHUG010000200.1, read on the forward strand.
CCTAATGATCAGCCCACTTCTCCTCCTCTGTTTACCACCCTGGGTCTTGTATCAGAACTATAGCCACGAACCCCCAGTCTCCACTCTCACTGGACTCCAGCCTCTCCCACCTATACATCCTATTTCTCCTCGAGCAAGCTCCATAGAACATGTCATCACCCTGGGGGCTCTTGCCTTTCAGAGAATGCCTAAGTTGCTCAGCTCTACCAAAACCTGACATCAGTCCAACTTCGCCACTGTTGACTCTTGTTCCCAGGCTAGACCCCTTTGCTGCCCCATTTTCCTGCTCCACTTCACCATGGAACTCCTAACAGTCACGTTCAGGGCTCAGACCAACCACTTCCCACTAGAGATGCTACCCAACCTTCCTCCTACAACCCTTCCATTGCCCAGATCAGAGGTCAAAGTCATGGTCGTGTAGATGAAGGGGGGGGAGCAGGCCAAGGAATGCGGGTAACCTCGGGAAGCTGGGAAGGGCCAGGCAACAGAATCTTTCATACAACCTTAAGGAGAACCATTGCTCCTTCGAGCACTGGTTTCAGACCAGGGCCATTCAATCCCCATGTCTGACCTTTGGGGCTATAAAGCAATGCTGTGTTCTTCCTTCCAAATCGAACTTAAGTCCAACATGCCTCTCTCACGCTGTACTCCCTAACAGCTCACCTATCCCGTAGGGAACGTGTTGTCTCTCCTGGAGCAGCATTCATCACATCTCCTGATGGTCTGGCACGGGGCATGCTCTCTCCAGAGTCATTAATACTCTTTAGTGCAGGCATTCTACCCCTCACCACGACTGAAAGCCACTGAAACGAGGCTGTGTGTACTTATGGCACTTCTCCATCACAGCACCTGTCAAACTGCTGCCAATATTTCTCTGCCCAAAAGCTCTAATGGCTTCCTTCACAAGCTGTCAAATGAAGTAGAAACATCCCAGCAGCACGGCCTGGGCCTTCCATGGCTTGAACCAAACATTTAGCTTTCTTTCTCACCTCATCCTGCCATGTCCCCAAGCCCATCCTGAGCGTGCCATCCCCCTGCTCCTATCAATGATGCCTCCCTCCCGTTTTCTTCTGTTTTGCTCATCACAGCACCACTAGCCACATGCCACTCAGCTCCTGAAACGTGGCCAGCTCCCACTGAGACGCTGTGAGCTCAAAGTCAAAGGATTTTGAAGACTTATTTTAAATGGGGGAAGTGTAAAATATTTCAACTCTCTTGTTATATTGTAATATTTTGATTTTCTGGGTTAAATAAAATATATTCTTCGGATAAATTTCATCTATGCCTCTTTTGTTTTCTTGATAGGGCTACTGAAAAACTGACTTATATTTGGCTAATGTTATATTTCTATTAAATGTGACATCGGAGCTTCTGTCTTCACCTTCTCTCTTGGGCCCAACCTGGTCTCCTCTCCAGTTCTGATCCAACCCACAAAAGCCTAATTGTCATCACGCTTGCACTGATGCTTTCCTGACTCATGAGCCTCGTGACCAAGTGTAAGTCTCCCTTGTGAGCCACTCCCACATCATGTATGTCACTCATCAAGCCCTGAGCTGCTTGGTGTCAACAGACATCAGTAAATTTTTTTCCCTCGGATCGTTTTCATCAACTAGGAACAAGCTCAGCCACAGCTGTCTCTATTCAACTCCATGGAGGGCAGGTTAACGGTTCCCCAAGATGCCTACATCACAATCCCCAGACCTGTGATCCGTCTCCTCATGTGACACGGAGGGATTAAGGTTGCCAATCAACAGACCTTTGAATAAGAAGATTATCCTGGATCATCCAGGTGGGCCCAAGGTAATCCAAAGGGAATTTCCTGCTTTGAATGTCCACATTCCCTTTAGAATTCATGTTGAAACTTTATCCTCAAGGTGATTGTCCTTAGAGTCGGGACGGTGATTCAGCTTTGGGCCCCTCTACCCTTGTGGAGGGGATTCCTAACTTATAAAGGTTTGGAGAGACCCTTTCTTTTACCTGAGGATACAATGTTAGTCCCTTCTGGAGGTGAAGCAACTGCTGCCTTTTTGGCAGTGACAGAGTCATCCCTGACAGACACAAAACTTAACTAGTGTCCTGACTGTGGGCTTCTCAGCCTCGAGAAATATATGATACCATGTTTGATGGTTGATTAATTCTCCAATCTCTGTACATAGTACAAGGTTCTTGTTGTGGAGGAGAAAGGCAGAAAAATCAGACAAGGAGATGTGTGGTGGAAGGAGAAGCCAGAGTGGCACTGTTGCTGGCTTTGAAAATGAAAGGACCACCACACGAAGAATGAGGTGGTCTCCAGAAGCTGCATGGGGCAGGAAATGTCTCTTAGCGCTTCCAGAGGCAGCCTCGGCCTCTGAGCTGCAGAACTTCCCACATTTTGTCCTAGCACAACATCCCACTAAAGCTTAGCATCCATCAGTTGACATGGTCCACAAATAACCCTACAGGGCAGTTACGACTTTTGCTCTATTTCATGGGTGAGCAAATTGAGCCTCAGGGAAGGGACTCAAGGTCTCACCACACACAACGGGTAATTGGTAAAGCCAAACTCCAGACTGGAGATGCTCTGATGCCAAAGCCTACATGGGCAATCATTTCAAACCTGTCTCAACGTGAGTGAAGAAAGGCTCACGAGAGATTAGAGCTAAAGAAGTCAAAGAAGCCGGGCGGTGGTGGCGCATGCCTTTAAGCCCAGCACTCGGGAGGCAGAAGCAGGCGGATCTTTGTGAGTTCGAGACCAGCCTGGTCTACAAGAGCTAGTTCCAGGACAGGCTCCAAAGCCACAGAGAAACCCTGTCTCAAAAAAAAAAAAAAGTGAAAGAAACAGCATTGTTATTTCTTGGCTAGGCAACTCAACTCATGAGAAATAAAGATTTTTTTTTAAACTGAACTTGTAAAGTACAGAGAGTACGGGCTGTGTTCTGCCATCCCAATCTAGAGCAAAGCAACCAGGCAGCATGTGGGAGCCTCAGAGTTGTCTCTCTGGTGCCCACATATTTTTTTTTATCTCTTTGTAGGTCATGAGAACCAGGAAAGGAGGGTAGGAGTGAGGCTTCTCTCTGCACACACCGACTCTTTCTTGTGCTTATGTAGCCTCCCCGGATAAGGCAGCAGATCAACTGAAGGAAACAGGGTGTCAGCTGCTCCTGCATATCACTTTAGCGAAAACAAGTCTGCCCTTCTGCCCTTCAACCAGTCAGTCTTGTACAGCAGTGCAAATCTTCCCCCTGAAATACTGCCGTGTTGCAATATCTTCCCAGTTTATTTGTGGGTATTGTTTAATTAAAATTTGTTTCCCTGATCCCTATGATAATGTCTGTCTTGGTTCACATTTGTCCCCAGTGAATCATCATTGATTATTGTCTTTCTTAAATACCCCATCCTTCCCACACATGCAGTAATAAAGAAGGGAGAGGGTAGGAAAAATTGGAGAGGAGAGTGAATGAATGAATGGATGAATGAATATGAATATCTTACTGACAAACCAATCAGCTCTGCCTGCAAGTCTGTGTTCTGAGTTGAGTCCTGCTCTTCCTTATTGCCGTCACCAGTGTCCAGCCCTTCATGGCCTTTCACTGGGGTTACACGTGTGGCGTCCTGCTACTATTATCTGTAAATTTGTCTAATCCACGGAAAGAATCTGTGCAGGGTCTGTGAGTAGAGCTGAGTGGGGAAACACATGCTTAGCATTCTGGAGTCCCTGGGTTGAATGTCCATCCATTACTACTAAAAGAATAAGATATATATGCAAATTCTTCCCATACCATTTACTCCTCTGTCTACTTAAGGGGGAAACTGAATTATGCAAATTGGATTTGGGCTAAGAAGAATCTGCTTGTCCTGGTCTCTGCCACCCTCTTCTGTTTGTTCTTCCTGTACCATGTCACTGCATGTCTACAGGAGCCCATCTTAGCTGCGACTACACTGCCTCTTGTTCCTCATGAGACATAAAGGCTGATCCACTCAGATATGAGATAGAAGAGGGAAGCAACCTTTGGGAGGGTTCACCTTCCAAAATCTAAGGCCTATTCGTTGTATTTTTCCTAGCTGTGGAAGTTAATCAGAATACGTAATGTTCTGGCACCCAGAGAACCAATAAACAATACATTGTCTATAAGAAGATTTTTAATGAGAAATAAACTTTCCATTCCATCCTGTAAAGCATGATTTAAAAAATAAAAACAGCTTGTGTAAAGCTTAAAGACGAAAAAATGTAACCCTAAAAAAAACCCAGTTCTATTTATTATTATTATTAATGAGATCATTTATGAGTTCCGTGTGTGTGTAATACGAATATGAGTGTGCACGTGTGCACACCAGTATGCACACATGTCAACACCAGAACAGGACTTCATATGTCTTCTTCTCTTGCTCTCCATTATTGCCTTCAGATGGAGTCTAAAACTGAATTGGAAGCCCACTAGCTAGGAAAACTGACCAGCAAGCTCTTGGGACCACCCTGGCTCCCCACACCCCAATATTGAAGTTATAGGTTCGTGCAGCCATGCCCATTTTTTATGTGAATACTTGGGATTCAAATTTGGGTCCTCTCGTTTGCAGAGTAAATGCTTTAGTCACTGAGTCATCTCCCGAGACCTTGAATTCTAAAAATGAGATTGAGAATAACAGTAAATTTGGAAACGAAGTAGATTGCAGCTCTCATTAACTAAGACGGAATGGTATTTTACTTAACTTTCATTTTTAATACATCATAGCTGAGATCACATCTCCCTAGTGGCGGAGATCACTGACATTATTTTGCTGTTTAAAATATGGAGAGGTTCCAAGCAACGTATGTCACTGACACAAGTACATCTATTTTTAGCCTGCGGGCATCCTTGGACACCTCCTAATTCTTACCCCGCCATTTTACAAACTAATGCCCTGCATACCAGAGAAAACACTGTCCAAAGAAAGAAATGCAATCTGTCACATGGAAGATTTAAGGAGAAAAGCAACAAGCCTGGTAAGAAGCAAGGCATGCAGATGACAATGGGCAAAATCTGCAGGGTACACTTGTTCTCAGATCCTAAGACGTGATCTTGAAACAAGTTATGTTATAGAAATCGAGAATGGAATGATGGTTACCAGTCTGGGAAGCACAAGCACAGAGATGGATGGACAGAAGTTTGCTATGGAAAATAAAAAGAAAGACAAGTTCTAGTGTTCTATAGCAAAGTAGGGAGGTTGCAGTTAATAATTCATTATGTATCTCAAAGTAGCCAGCTACAAATCATTTGAACATGCCCAGCACAAAGGAATGTTAACTGTTTGCGCTGATGGATATGGTAATTGCTCCTTCTGGATCACTGCGCTGCACATTGTATGCATGTACTCATGTTTCACAGGGCACCCCACCAATACATATCGTTATTATGTGCCAATTAAAAGGAAAAGGAAATTGTATAAAAGAGGCGAGTAGATGGCAGAATGTGCCTTAGAGATGGGGTTCACCAAAGGGTCACTCCTCTCGTTTCTCTTTTTATCATGTAAGCAAGAAAGTGACCTTGAAAACAGGAGCAAACGTCTCAGAGGCCAAGGAATCTGAGGCTGTCAGCTGCCAGGCGTTCAGGGCAGTGCTGAGAGGAACAGAGCCTGGGACACTGCAGGTCCCGCTTTGAGAGGGAGAAGACACGGCCTCCTGAAAAGTTGAGTTCTGGAACTTTCTCTGTTTACCTCTGTCTTCCACTGCCATAGTGAGCCCTCTCCATTTCACTCCCAGAAGCAAACTGGTCTGGCCATTTGGACTGGGTATTAGAAAAGAATTTTAAAAGACCAGGGGATCAGCCGGGCGGTGGTGGCGCACGCCTTTAATCCCAGCACTCGGGAGGCAGAGACAGGCGGATCTTTGTGAGTTCGAGACCAGCCAGGTCTACAAGAGCTAGTTCCAGAGCAGGCTCCAAAGCCACAGAGAAACCCTGTCTCAAAAAAAAAAAAAACAAAAAAAAAAAAAGAAAAAGAAAAGATCAGGGGATCATACGCATCCCTCAAAGAACAGATTCGAGGAATCTGATGGCTACCTATTACAACCAGAGCCGCTTAAGTATGGAAACCCACCTGGAGCGGAGAAGAGAATTAAGAAAGGACAGACACGTGTACAGAAAAGCTGGGGTTGGGTTGAGCTGTGCACGCTCTGATGGAGTGGCACCAGTGACCACAAGAATCAGGGACCCGTATAGCACAGGGTCAGCACAGGGCAGAGGAGTTAGTCTTAGTAGGACATGTCTGTGGGCAAACAGTCTTGGGATGTAAGCATCCAGGAATTGCTAGGTTTTCCGTACACTGGTCACTTGTACTTGGACCAGAGGAAGGCTCTGCCTTTCCTAACTGACCTGGCATAAAGGCTTTACCAATTTCCCATGGGTCCAAGACCTTGGTCTTTGACAAGGCTGTGCCCAAGTCAAACACATCCGTTCTTTCCCGTAAGATTTCATCTACTCTTTATACATTCACTGAAAACTTCCTCAGCGTTCACAGCAACCCTAGCCCAAAAATCCAAACCCTGACATGCTCGAAATCTAAAGTGTTCTGAATTCTGAAGCAATGACATGGCACACTCAACTGTAGATTTGTATTACAATTTCTGTATTAAGCATGACCAACTGGTAAAGACCATACAAATGTCTCAAATCTGAAACACTTCTGGTCTCAAGCGCTCTGGGTGATGCCCAATCTGTATTTATACTTGTCTTAAATTTCAGGCAATGCAAACATAGGGAATATCTTTTAGTTGTTTTTGTGACTGCTACACCTAGCTGCCTGTCTACCGTAAGACAGATTTCTAATACACACTTACTGGTCAGATGATTTGGTAAAGGCTTCTTTTCATGGTTCCTAAAACATGTGTATGTGATTCTGTCAAGTCCAGCAGCCTCCCAGAGGGAAAAAGAAATAGAGACCGAAACCAAGGAAATGTTAGATTTCATGATGTTAGATTCCATCACCTGATGCTGCTTCCTTTGTTCTCAGATGGCTCTAAGTTGCAAATTAGCATACTGTTGGAGATGACTGGAGACAGAATGTTATCTGTCTTGTGCTTCTCAAGCTGAATCTCTCTTTCCTCAAGGACAATTCGTGTCTCAGTTAATCACATTTTTGCTCCGTGCATGAGGCACCCTCTGTGTCCCATGACTAGCTGGGATGAGAAGAGACTTTGAACGAATGTTCCAGTTCATGTACTGAAACAAACAGAACTTTACTTCTATCCTAATAACATTATATTCTAATGTTTTTGGTCAGACCTATCTTGTTTTTTTTTGTTGTTGTTGTTAATTTATGCAGTATGCGGAACTTTAAAATTACTTTCAAAACCACTGACTCCATCTGCTTTGTTCTTCTTTTTTTTTAAAGATTTATTTATTTATTATGTATACAACATTCTGCCTCCTGCTTTGTTCTTCTTCAAATAACCGTTAAATAGTTTCCAGCTCATTCGGTTCCTTCAGCAACAAATCGCATTCCTCTTTCAGACAGGGTTATGTATTGCATGTTGAGAAGTTTGTTACTATTCCTTGAAATGTTTGCATAACCTTCCCTTGTGAACCCATAACTACACAGAATAAGACTTGGCACCTCTGAGTGTTTATTCCTACCACTGGGGAAGATCCTGTTGTGTCCCTTGCTCTTCTCCAGGAGTAGATGCCAGTCCCTTCGGCAGCTTTTCCAGGCCTTTGGTCGCCTGCCTTTCCTCTCTCGATAGGAAGTATTCAGTCAGCTTCTTTTTTTAATATGTATTTATTTATTAAGTATACAATATTCTGTCTGTGTGTATGCCTGCAGGCCAGAAGAGGGCACCAGACC
>JAQHUG010000200.1:2811813-2835454 GCA_028555095.1 Dicrostonyx torquatus
CCTGCCATGCCTGCCTGCCTGCTCACCATGATGGTTGTGAACTCTACTCTTTTGAAAGAGTAAGCCCCAATAAACTCTTCCATAGGTTGCCTTGATCACCACAGCAACAGGAAGGTAACTAAGATAACATGATCAGAAAATATTAAGTGGAAAAATCTCAGGGACAAACAATTCATGAGTTCAAACAGCATGCCAGACTGGAGGCCATGGGGTGATGCCACTACCTGGCCTCTGGGTTGGAAGTTATCCTTCTTCCCAGTGTGCCCACCGTGTATACACGGCCTGACCGTTACTGACCTAGGAGCTGTCTCAGTGATCGGATTGCAATGCTTATGCTTGCTTTTCCTTAAGAATGTCCTCCAGAGCTTTAGTGGAGAGACACTGGCTGGCAATTGGGCTGTGCCAAAGAGAAAGCTCCAGGAGTTTAAGTGCACAGGTGAAGTGTTAGCTTGCTAAGGAAAGGAGGAAAAAAATGCCAAGATGTCTGGGCTCTCTGGACAAAATGCACTATGCACAACGTCAACATCATTCTCAGTTTCTATCATCTCCCTACCTCCCCTAGGTCTTGAGGTGTGGTTCTTGAGAATAATTGGGATTCAACATTACCACATCAATAAACATTTGAAGATGGTTCTCAGCATGACTTAAAGTAACATTTTCACACTATACTCTTAACTACCGGTCAGTAAATACCAAAAAAATCACATTGGTAACAGTACATACCACTAAGCCAATCAGCTTCTTGGTAGACCGAAGCTACCAGAGCGACCTGCCTACAACTCCCCTCTCCTTGAGGTCTGGCTGCCAGCATGAGACACAGAGCCTGGGAGTAATTAGCCTCTGAACAGAGAGAAATCTCCAGTCTTATGGAAAGTGCATGCTAACAGTGTCATTAGGCTGTCCCTTTCATCTCAAAACACTCTGCCAATTTAATCATTTCTCCACGCACATCCCAGGATATGCCTTATCTTGGGCTATAGACTGCATGGCGCTTCAAGCTTTCAAGACCCAGATGAGAGTGGTGGGGACAGAATGGAAATGGGCCAAGGTCAAACACTGCAGTAACCATAAGCCAGGCATTGTAGCAACACAGTTGTCAGTGTTTTTCTCAGCAGGGTCCATGAACTTCCCTTCTCACACTCTCTGGGAGTTCTAGGTCAATCAGGTCTCTGGACCAGCTCTCAAACCTCACAAGGCAGAAGAATGAGGTATGACCCCAGAATCTGCAAAACTCCTCACCCTCGCCCCCCAATTTGTGGGTATGCTCACTAACAGTGGATCACACTCACTATGCAGTGACGTAGGAGCAAAGGAAATGGGGGAAAGTTGAGCTTAATCAGCCAAAAACTGTCTAGTCCAAGCAGGAGCCAAGAACGTGAAGCAAAGACAAAGGGCCAATCCAGCAGCCATGGTGGGAGCTCGAGGCTGTAGGCTTGAATATATTTCCTGGACTCAGCGCTTCCTGGGAGAGCTAGTCCCCTCTCTTCTACACGCATGCCTCTGTGGCTGTTAAAAGCATGGTAGTCTGACAGGTCACAAATTCTTGCTAATTAAACTGTAAATCTTCTTTCAACTGTTAAAAACAGAAAACAAAACCAAGGACATTAAATTGCAGGCCTCTTAAAGACTAGGATAACACTGTGAATCTTGAGAACACACAGTAAAGCAACAGATTCTGCATCAGAGGGAGGTAGAGATGGGAGTCACCAGCCTGACAGAGTACAGTTGCGTTACCAGAACAATGTGTACTGAGTGGGCTTAAAGCTTCCACAACAATGAGAGCCTTCTTCTCTCACAGAAAGCCTACTCAAAAGATCACAGGGCCACTCATGCTTCAGAGTCACTCCCCCATGTCTGTGCCTGCCTACGGAGAACTCTGGTCAGTCTCTGCAGGAAGTTAAGGCCTACCAGGCCAAGGGAAGCCAGCCTGGATTCTACAAGGGACTGTCAGAGGTCCTGATTGTGCCTAGCCAGTGAGGGGCGATCTTGCAATGTCAATGGATGGGAATGGCTGAGTACTGGGAGGGTACATAAGGTTTCCCCATTGCTATATAAAGAAGTCTGCTGTATCCCTTTCACCGGACTCTCGGCTCTGTGTCTGTTGATGGTGAGCCTTCTCACCCCCTCCCCTGAGGAAGATGTAAGGGCCCTGCTACAAGAGGCCATTGTTTTTCTCACCCTGTCTATAAGGTAGACTTCCCGGTAAGGAGCCGGGAAGTTCATACTGCCAGGTGCATGGCATAAGCAGCCTTCTCACAGCCATTATTATTGTTGTTGTTGTTGTTGTTGCTGACAGAAGATATTTGGAATTTGGCCAGTCTTATTCTTCATCATAGCTTACTTGGTCCGGAGCTATGGAAAGGAAACTGGAGCACCCTAGTCTCCTCTGAAATGCCAGCATTCAGTTTCCATGTTCAGTTTAAGAAAAAGACAGCATGAATCTCTCTGGTCGTAGAGATCAGGAGCACCTCATAACCCCTGATTAAGACAGAGAGAGAAGAACTTCCCATCAGGACTGTCGATCCATCTCAGAGCGGCTGCTAGAAAAACCCAAGCTGGGGGCTGGTGAGATGGCTCAGAGGTTAAAAGCATTGTCTGCTCTTCCAAAGGTCCTGAGTTCAATTCCCAGCAACCACATGGTGGCTCACAACCATCTGTAATGAGATCTGGTGCCCTCTTCTGGCCTGCAGACATACACACAGAAAGAATATTGTATGTATATGTATGTGTGTGTGTGTGTATGTGTGTGTGTGTGTGTGTGTGTGTGTGTGTGTGTGTGTAAAAACCCAAGCCAAAGAAACGGTGTACCGACCGACTCTGTGGACCTCTGTAGGTCGCCTATAACAACACTAGGTAGAAAGCAGCACGGCTCTGGTCCTCCCTCTTTCGGTTTGGGGAGGACAAGTGCTATGCTTGCCCTTCCTGCAGTGCTCGGGTTTCCCGACCTTCAGAGCTTTGCACAAACCCCTCCCAGGGGTCCCTCTCTGTTCCTCTGAAAGACACCTTCATGATTTGAATCTGTTTCAGCATCCTGATCTTTTCAGACACAGATAAATACTTGCTTCTCTTTTGTAAGTTTTTTTTAAATTTTTAAATTACGTTGTGTGGTGATGAGAGCAGAGGCATGGGAGTGCAGTGCGCATGGAGGCCAGGAGAAAGTGTGGGCTACCCTGGGGCTGAAGCTCCAGCTGGTGTAAGCCACGTGACAGGGCTGCTGGGAACCAAGCTGCAGCCCTCTTAGAAGAACAGAACATGTTCTAGTTAACCCTGCTAGAGCCCCAACAGTTAAATACTTCTTAAGGCAACTTGAGCACATAACTGTTTTCTTCCCTCGATTCCTGTCCTTGCTTTCCCCATGTCTTTGACTTTCTCTCCCGCCCTACCCCATTGGACTAGAGACTCTGGACAGTGTATGGAACGACTTCCTCATCTTTGTAATCCCCATCCCTTAGCTCAGTGCCGGATATACAGTGATGCGTAAAATGTGGGGAGACCGGCAGATGAAAGAACAAAACAGACAGAATGGTGCAGAAACATAGGTACAGACAGCCAGATACAAGGCAGAAAGAGAAACACCAGGGAAGAAAAGAGGTCTGAAGGACCAAGGAAAACAGGAAAATAAAAGTGTTGGGGATCTCCAGCTGGGGGACCCACACTGGGGAATTTTTTTACTTATCAAATAGGACAGACCAGTGAAGGTGTGAATGAATCCCAATCTTTAGTATTTCTAGATGGCTAGAAAAGGCAGGACAAAGGGCAGCACAATCGGGGACAATGGCAAATGGAACTGATTGAGAAGCGCAAGTGCTGGTTCTGGAAAACTCTAGAATTATCCAGAACCTGCATTCTCAGAATGCAGCAGGGAGAGAGATGCGAGCTTCCCCAAGCCCTTCCCTTTGTAGAAGCAGTCAGCCTCAACTGTGTCGTGAACAAACAGCTTATGCGATATTAATAGCGTTTCCCGATCCTTCTTGTCTTGGTGTTTAAATAAAGGAGAGCTGAGATGAATAAACAGATTCATTTTTAATTGTGATCTCTAAATCACGCTGTTTACTTGCCTGTTGTGGGGCTTTTAGGAGATAATTTAAGCCTTAAAGTTTGCATCATGAGGCTTTTTCTGTAGGCATGCCATAAATCTGCGAGATGAGCTGTGATTCATTCCTGGAGGTGTTAGTATGTCATTATGTAAGCACTGCCAATAATGAAGAAATTTACTAGAAATGTGGCAAAGAATAAATAAAAGCAGAAATAGCGGTGGAAGTGTTGCTTCTCTTGTAATAAAAGACGGGCTGTGTGTGGAGAATTTATACCAGTAATTTATAGCATTTTTCAGACGATCATCCGTCTAATAATTGTGGATCAAATAGGAAAGCAAAAAAACAAAAACACAGCCTCCTAAACAAAAATAACTAATCAGGGGTTCTCCTTTTCACACTGTTTCCTCACGATGAGCTGGGTTATGCCCCCACAAAGACACAACCCTGCCAGCGAGAAAGGAGGCGCACGCCCCACCCAGGCATTTCAGCGGCTGCCAGCGCTTTCCCCTATTCTGCAGGAAAGTCTGAGTGGCGGACATGTAAGCGATCCTTTGTTTGGCATTTAGCACGGCAGCACATGCCAATGGGCTTCATACGCCTTTGCAGGTCTTTGCTGAAATTCTCTGCGAGGCCCAGTAGGGTTCCTGGCACTTGGCAACTGCTCCAGCCCTGGTGAATTTTATGTAACTGGGAATGGATTAATCTCAGAATGAAAGGAGACCGATTTTTTTTTACTTTGAGAGTCCGAGGGACTACTGAGCCGCCCCCTCGCTGATGCTGACCGTGTTCTAGGGACTGAAAACGCTTGTTCGTTCATTAGTTACTTTTGTCCTATCTGACATGAAGCAATTTAAGAAGAGAAGGGTTTCTCTTGGTTCATGGTTTGCGTGAAGAGTCTGGCCCAACTGAACACTGAGTTCATAGGGGGCGGAGCTGTGGCAGCAGGGATAGTGATGCTTGCTTGCATTTCAGAGTCGCCAGAAACCAGAAGGCTGGGGTTTAAAGCTATGCATGAGCTGTAACTCTCAGGACACACCTCTCTACCGCTAGGGGCCTACTTCCTCTTGCTAGACCCCACCTCCTAAAGATTTCATAGTCACTCCAAAGAGCGTCACTAGCTATGACCAAGTTTTCAAGTAGATGAGCCTGAGAGGGACATTTTACACAAAAGGCTTAACGGTGGATAGAATTAATGAGTGAAAAAGAAAGCTCAGAGGGTCTTTTTCTAAACTTAGCATTAAGAACCCTAAACACGTATGCAGGCATGTTTGTATCTTACACATAGAAATTTTAATATTGGACTCGATACTCAAATCTGTGGCCCCAAATGAAATTAGGAAACTCCTGCTATAGAACAATCTTAGCCCAAGTGATACTTTTCCCTAAAATATCACAGAAGAAATGTTTCTTATATGATTAAAGTATGTAGGAAGAGTTTCGCACCTGGGGCAAGTATCATCTTTCATAAAAACCCAAGAACTAATTATAAAAATTAGAAAAAAGAACTGAGGCGGAGAGGGGGGGAGGGAGAGAGAAGACTTTATACCCAGAGGTACAAGGCAACAATGTCCCCAATGAGACAGACAAGTTCTGATGATTAAAACAGAGCACATGCTTGCCATACCACCTGTGCTGAAAATATATTAGAAATAAATGTCATTGCAATTAATAACCTTCCCCCTCCTGCCCGTATTCATTGGGAGGAAAATAAACAGAAGTTCAGTAATTGAGGAACTCAGAGGGCAGAGCAAGGCTAGTTCTGCAATAAATTCCACGGGGGGAAAAAGTGTCTCTTTGTTCATGAAACTACCAGCGGCCAAAAGATAACATAAAGGAATATTTGTGACAATTCTAGAATGTTGTTTCATCACATCCAGAAGTCTGACTTCAGCCATCTGCTGTCAGGGGCCGGTAAGAAAGGAGCTCCACTCACCGCTCCCCTCCCCATCGCTTCCTATGCTTTCTAAATCATTTAACAAGTCCTAATACAGAAAAGGAAATACGGCTGATGCTATAGGAACTGGCTCCTTCAAATGTCTTATTCATTCCTAAGGCAAATTAAGCCGGGTACCAAAATAGAAGGCAGAAGCAGAAAAGCACTGCCATAGATGTTCTCTCTGGCATCCACAAACAAAGAGAAGTCTATGTGATGGAGGGAATCAGGTAGGTCAAAGAGCTTACGTCATCGCTTATTGTGGGGTTTTCTGCTTTATTTTGCGCTGTGTTGTTCTATGGCAATCCCATACTTGTACATAACATATTAGAGGCATTTTTACCCTCCCGTCACCTCTCTTATCTGTGACACGCCGCGTCCGCCAGCGGAAGAGATGACCACATCAGGATTCTTCTCAGAACGCACTTTATTGGGACACACTGTCTTGAAGATAGGAAAGGCAGAAGGACCCCCATCCCAGGCGCGGCTCGCTTATAAGCAGTGCCAAACAAAGCCCTGAGCTGTCATCGCCTGATAGGCTCAGGCCAAATTGGCACTATCTTGTGATGACCTGATTGGTCGATTCATACGATGCCCTATACAAATGCGTGCATGCGCAGAAGTTGTCAGGAGAGAAATGGCGCTTTGGCTCTGAGCCAGCGAGCTCACAGCATGGCGGCCCCAAGGCACCTTACACTTATCCACCTCCCATTTCTTTCTCCCAGGACCACTCCTATTTTTATGTCTTTTATTGTTTGCTTGTTTTAGTTTTCTGTCTTTTATGACTCCCAGAGTTTAATTAGGGCTGCAAGCTCGAGTGTGGCTGTGGGGCTATTAGCTGGAGTGTGCACAAATGCATTGGCTACACCACTGAAGAAAGAGACTCCCCGTCCCCAAGCTATTGCTTCCCATAGCTCCTGGGGGCAGCTAGGTCCTATGAACCATTCCCCCAGCCATGACAGAATGTCGATTACACATTCTGTTTAGTACCATTATCGAAACAAGCCAGAAGTTCAAGTTTAAAATGACAGAAGCCCTTATGGTAAATAGTCAAAAATAGATCTTGAAGAAATGTCATTAGAACTAATGTTTTGGGGTGGGGGGTTGGTTTTGGTTTTGATTTTTGTTTTTTAAGGAGCAATGGTTGTATGTAGAATGAAAACAAAATCCAGTAATTGAGAAAAGAGCATGTTCAAAGACTGTTAAGTTGTGAAAAACATGACATTATTAAAAAGGAAAGGGGAGAGTGGGTAAATTTTGTCTTTAAGAGGAGGAAAGTCTCAACATTCAGTTAGAAAGACTAGCACAGCTTTTCAGATCCAGAAGTCCATGGGTACGAGTTCAGACTGCGGGCTCAGTACAGTGGCAAATCACTGAAGGCTGTGGAGCAAGGACATCATCTGTGCGATGGCTGTGTCAGGATAATCAACTTTGCCTGGAGCCAGAGCTCAGTGGCAAAACATTTGCTTTACATGCACAAAGATCTGAACTAGATCCTCAGCTCCAAAGAAGAGAGGAAGAGGGGAAGGACCAATCCCACGTATAATACTGCATGGGAGAGTGCGGAAAGACGGAATGATGCTGAGCGACAGACAAATGAGAGAAAGTAATTGTAGCATTTTTGAGAAATAAACACAATTTTCTGATGAACCAGAAATATGAAAGAACGGGAGGAATCAAGTACTCATCCTTAGATTCTTGGATTAATCAATAGGATAGGGGGCCATTTGCTGAGATAAAGCTTGATTTATAGGAGATGTTCCACATCCACTTTAAACTTGTACTTCTTGTCATGCCTGTGAGATGTTCAGTGGAGATATTAAGTAGAAAGAGTTATGCTGGAGAATAAATGGAGAAGGCATCCTTCAGCATTACATTGCTATTTTTAGCAATTAATTATTATTTATATAATATATTATTTATATTATATAAATAATATAAATAATTATATTATTTATAATTAGAACCTACGGGGCAGATGAGATCCAACCCAGGAATTGCCAGAGAAGGGAATTAAACCTCAGAGGACCAGCTGAGGGAAGGCAGCTACTGAAGGAGCATGGGAGCAAAGGAAGCAAAAAGCTCTGTCAGAGGAGTGTGCTCCAAGAAAGAATAGCTGTGTGTACTAGAGGGTACCGAAAAAGGAAGTCGAGGTGGATTTGTACCTTAGCTTTCATAGCAATAATTTCAGGGATGATGACAGGCGTCCGATTATTTCAACTTAAGAATGAAACAAAAATAAAGAAGCCAGAATCATGTCAATTGACTGTCCATATTGTGAGCAGGACCTCTAGTCACCTGCAGGTTGTTGGTAGTTGAAGTTTTAGGGAACCATAACTTTTGTGACAGATTTCTGACTATGTGGGAGGTTATCACACCAACTTCTGCTGTTTAAAGATCCAGTTGAATATTTAAGAATTAACAAAAGCTTTTGCCTATTCATAACTGATCACATACCACTTTTTTCCCATAGCAATACAACCATTAAAATTGTACAAACTGTCACACAAAGAGTAACAGTAATTCCGCCTAAAGACAGCTCAGTGACAAAGTACCTGCCTAGCATAAAAAGCAAGGCCCTGAGTTTGATTCCAGCACCATAGAAAGTAAATCACCACCGTCATAATTCGTGTCCCTTTGGATCATAGTGATCCTCTGCTTTTTACTCCCTGTGCTCGTCATCTAATAGGCATGGCAATTTTAGGACTGATAATAAAAATTAACGGATCTTAAATTTATGGGCCTTGCTTCTTTAATTGCATTGCTTGATGTATGGTGAGCAGTCTTTGCATGCAATTAAAGACATCAAGGAATGCCAAGGTATCTAAAACACATCGTAGATACTTCGAAGCTGTGAGAAAGAGGTGAGGTGAGGAGAAGCAGTTTTGTAGGGATCTACCTCTCTAGCTCAGAGCACCAGATAAGAACTACTAGCTGACTTTCCAAAATAAACAATCCATTATTTTACCCAAAAATCCTGTAAGTATAACCAAAGAAGCGATGTCCATGAGTTTAAAAGCATGTTTATAAACATTTTTATTGCCTCACAATTACATTAAATCTAATTAGATGGTAGGCCCATGACACACTACCAATGGCACTGACACCTACTTTCTATGCCTGGCAAGTTGACTCATGCACGGGCAAGCAATGTAAACATACCAGGTTTTCCAGCTGCCCTGTGGTGCTCATGAAAGACTTCAAGACACAAGCTGGCTTCAGAAACGCCAATGCGTCAGGGCCTGAATTTTGTTATTAAGTAAATATGCAGTATTCTTTTTTTTTTTTACTGAGGTGTAGTAAATAATGGACCTTCATTTAATGTTTATGATCATTTAAAACACGTGGCTCAGGGCTGGATAGATGGTTCCGCAGTTAAGAGCACTAGCTGCCCTTCCAGAGAACCCAAGATCAATTCCCAACATACACACGGTGCTTTGCAACTGTCTGTAAGTCCAGTTCCAGGAATTCCGATCTCCTCTTCTGGCCTCCTCAGGCACTAGGCCTGCAAATGGTACACAGACATACATGCCAACAGCATACCTAAACAACATAAAATAAAATAAGTCTTTAATAAAGAAATAAATAACACATGGCTCATTTTTACATTTTCTAAATGAGGAAACTGAGATCTTATGATTAAGTAGCTTCCCTGGTTATAGTAGACCTGAGTCAAGCCTAAATGATAATAGTCATATGTATATAATCAGGATCTCCAAATGCTTCTCAATTAGCTTAATATAGTCAGCAATAATCACTCAGAAAGAATTAACAAGATTAACTTACATCACTAGTATTCCCGTCATTTACTTCTTTGGGGCTATTAACTGAAGTAGCTACTGCTGGTTTTCTAAGAAAAGCAGACAAGGTTACTATCTTAGTTCTATTGCTGTGAAGAGACACCATGACCATGACAAAGAAAAGCATTTAATTGGGCCTGGCTTACAGTTTCAAAAGTTTAGTCCATTATCGTCATGGTGCGGGGGGAAGTATGGTGGCATGCTGGAAGACATAGGGCTGGAGATGTATCTACAACTTGCTCCACAGACAGCAGGAAGAGAGAGACTCTGGGTCTGTCTTCAGAATTTGGAACCAAAGTCCACCCTCAGTGACACATGTCCTCCAACAAGGCCACATCTCCTCATAATGTTATTCCCTCATGACCAGGCATTCAAATCTATGAACTTACGGGGGCCATTCTTACTCAAACCACCACTACCCTAATGTAACCGCTGTACAAGTTGACAACGCTTCTGACACAGACAGGCAGTGTCCCGATGTACTTAAAGTTTTGAGTCTCTAAGTGCACGCGACCATTTCAAAGAGTTATATTAACGGGAATAAAAACAAAAACAACCTGCAGCCGGGAACTTATGTCAGTCTCATCCCACCCACAAATCAAAATGAAGTCCTTCTCCCCTCACCCAGATGGCTCAGCAGAGGACTGTTAAATAGTTGCTTGGTCCACCCAGGATGCACTACAGTTCCTCTCCAGAAAGAGACAGGGAAAAGAACATAAAAGGTATCCCAAAATGTTAAGCCAGGTACCATCCAGTATAGGATCTGCCTCTGGAAGTGGCTCCAAGGAATGGCATTTGGGACACCCAAGGAGTCCCTTTGTCAGAAAACAATGAAGCTTCCTGCTCCCAACTTGCCAGGGTTGGGTGACTGTGATGGCTACTCTTGGTTGTCAACTTGACTACATCTAGAATTAAATAAAATCCACAAATGGAGGGCACACCTGTGAGGGATTTTTGCTTAATTTGAAATAAGA
The DNA here is from genome assembly GCA_028555095.1 of Dicrostonyx torquatus. Taxonomy (NCBI): domain Eukaryota; kingdom Metazoa; phylum Chordata; class Mammalia; order Rodentia; family Cricetidae; genus Dicrostonyx; species Dicrostonyx torquatus. The sequence continues at coordinate 2,822,558 of JAQHUG010000200.1, forward strand.
AGATCCACTTCTATGCCAGATCTTTAAGGTAGGAAGACATGCCTTTACTCCAGATCTTGAGGCAGGAAGATACAGCTTCTGCTGGAAGCTTACAAATGGACATGGAAAAAGGAAGCTTGTGATCTTTGTCTGCTTGTTTTCACCTTGCTAGCAAGTCTATTCATTCCTTCACCGGTCTTAGAGCCTACTTCTTTGGGATGCCAGCAGAAACTGAAGACCAGCTGAGACATCCGACCTCTTAGACCAAACAACCACTGGATTCTTGGGCTTTCTGTTCACCATCGGTCATTGTCATTCTAATAAACCCCCTTTCTACAGATAGATAGAGATATTTCTATAAATTCTGCTACTCTGGAGGACTCTGACTAGTACAGTGACAAAGGTGAGACTACGCCACCCCGTAGGCAATACAAAAAGAGCTACAAGAAGATCACACTGGCCTCCCTTATGTTTCTCGAAAGGCTTCGTGCTCTTAGCACTTAAGAGCAGGCCTGGAAGCTGAGGGAAAACTGCATCAACAAATCTTGTTAAACCATGTCTTCCTAGTTACTTCTCTAACCAGTCATCCAAAATAGGCTAGGCCCCTTGACCTTATCACATTTTCACACTTGACTACTCTTTGTCAACCTTAGCATATAAGTAATTGGCTCCACTTCTCCAGGTCTTCATTTTCTTATGAGAACAACACCATCTGAAGTTTGAACTAAATAAATTTGTATAATCTTCTCCTGGTAAGCTCTCCTATATTCATTTAATTCTTGGGCCCAGTGGGGAATCCTAAGAGGGTGGAGGTGGGACTTTGCCTCCCTACACTAGCTTTCACTGTGGGCAGATAGAAGAAGGCACAGAGCCAGGCTGCACCAGCTACTCCCCACTGCGGTCCAGAGTTGTCCCTTTGTATAGAGATCAAACTTCTTGCCTGTTGAGTAACAGTAAATTAATAAGGCTCCCAATTAATGCTCTGAACCCAGCAGGAAGACCATTTGGACTCTGGTGTGGCAATTCATCTAGGGCACCAGGAGGCTCATAACATTTGGTCCCTTGATGCTGGGGAACCCGCCCTAAAAGCTTCATTGACTTTCCAAAGACTGTGGTTGTGCTTTCTCTAATAGATTATTTAATGAACTGAAGAAGAAACCCATTATTATTGTTCAGAGAACTAAATAGTAGACATGAAATCCTCTATGTGTGGGTTTAAATGTGTTTGCCTTGTTTCTCATTTCCTTCTATTACTTTCAGACCCAAGATTGTTCTAATCTCCAATTTCCCCATCTTTATGGTTTTGTCTACATTGAATTAATTTTCTTTCCCTAGTGCTGCTCATGCTCATCTGTGTGACGTCTCTTAAAATTCAGATCTCTCTCGTTCATTTACCCTTTTTTTATTTCATGTCTGTTGTTTGTCCATTTGTATCACAAACATTTATTGAGCCCTTACTATATCCTAAGTACTGCTAAGTATATTTGTCTTTGTTATTAGCTCACAGAGAACATTGAAATCACTTCAAACAGACACTATTTTTATTTAAGAACAAACAGAAAATTCAGTTCTATTCTCAGAACTCCACTCGGTTGCTCAGTTCCCTTTGGGGCATCTTAGGGATGGAGTCTGGATCTGTTCCTCTATGTCATCATCCCTGCTGTTCCTAGGGATAATTGTGAATTTGACATTGGTCAAATGTAATCCAAATTCTCTACTGCCTATTAGATATGAGTTTAAAACAAGTTTTGCAAATTCTCATATCCACATTTGGTCATTGACTAAATGAAATAATCATGCTTTTCTCAGAGTTTTTCGAAGGATCAGATTGGTTATTGTAAGCAAAGTCACTTGCATTGGCAGTCAATAAATGCAGATCTCCAATGCATGTCATTTTACATATATTTTATGTGTGGGAATGTTTTTGTCTGTATGCATTGGATCCTCTGGAACTAGAATTACTGATGACTGGAAACTCTAATGTGGGTGCTGAGGAACAGAACCCTGGGCCTCTGGAAAAACAAGTGTTCTTTACTTCTGAGCCATCTCTCCAACCCACATCTATTTCATTCATTTGTAGATATACAGAGATATATTTTAGTTAGACAGATCATTTTCAACACTTCAAATACACAAGAAGGGACACAATATTACCTGAGTAAACAGGAAGTGCAATCAAGCAACTTTCAAAAGGTGCAAGAAATGACAGAGACAGTCGACCACCTGAGCAGTCACCCAAAGTTTTCTGTAACATTGGAGCATCCATCTTCAGCCTATAGGCCTACAGTATCTGACAGACATTTCCAGTAAGCAGGAAATTTAAAAGACTGTTTTACCTGTATTGGCAATTTGTCAGTCACTTACAGAATGTCTGGGAGACTCTTTCATGAAGCAGGAACTCTAAAGGACTGTCTCACCTTCTTTTGGCAAGTTCAGCAGTCATTTTTCTGTGAGTCCTGCATGTCCACTTTATACAATATACCATCAAGCAGTCCAGGCAAGAGTAGTTTGTTGCCCAAATGACTAGCCTTGTCACATTTAAGGTAAATTCCATAAGAAGTTTTTTCAATGCCCATTAATCTCTCTGAAGTAGTTGGTGCTGCCAGAAACAGACATGTCTCACTGTTGAGAAACATATAAGTTCTTAAAACTTAAAACTTTTTAAATGCCATATTCTGTAGGTCTTTGAAGTAGTGAAGATTATCTAACATATATATATATATATATATGTTAGATAATCTCTCTCTATATATATATATATCTCCTAACTAACGTGACTAAATGTTTGATTATTATAGATAACTATCTATTAATCCATAATTTTTAATTATACATTATATTTTTAAATGAATTATATAAACATAGTACCTTAAACAAGAATAGAAATATACATATAACAAAATTGATCTTAAATTTGTATCAATAAACCAAAGTTTATACCAATGTGAAGTATTCATTTCTAAATTATATTCCCTTTATTTTTTAATAAATTGACTAAGACTATTAACCGTTTATAATCACTCCTTTTAAAAGGGAAATAAACTTTTATAAACAATCATTTGGGGGAATTTGGGTATAGTTTTCTCCAAACTGCTTCTTGCTCTTTGTTGGGCAAAGTATTTTTAGGGTTCATGGAGAACTTTTCAGGGGGTCTTGTTCCATCAAGCCACATTAGTCTGAAAGGATTCCACAGGTTCTCATCTTCTATGGAAACAAAAACAGAACCTCTTTTTCAAAGTAGCATATCCTTAAGTTCAAATTTTGAAGTCAAGATACCTTTAAAATATATATGTTGGTTTAGCTTAGTAGCCCTCATCAAATATTTTTCAGCAGTTAACTCATTCACAGCCAAAAATAATCCAAAGAAAACACAATAATATATATAATCTAGACTCTCTGTTTATATTCTATCTTTATGTGGCTTTTCTTTCTGTTTTTTTAAATATTTATTTTATTATCTTTACTCCTTTAATCTATGACTGCCTATACTCTTTAACATTATTTTTGCTATCTCTTCAAAGGTATTATTTTAGTTTTTAAAACTATTTCTTTCTATAACTGCCTATACCCATTTTCTTTTTTTCTTAAGCCTATGTACATTTTTAAACACATTATGATCTATTTAGATGTTTATTTTTGTCTGAATCTGTCATTATTGCATAACTGTAATCTTTTTTGATAACTCTTTAAACTGTAAAGCAGTCATGACTAGGATCAGAGCAGCCATTTTGGCTCTTGGTTCCACCTTGCTTAGCTTTCAAACACCAGAGGTCCTTTTACCACAAGCTCTGGGAGCCCTGTTTACTATCCCAACTCTGGAAAGCAGTTGGCATATGCTGCCACCAAGTAACTTGTAGCACACTACTTACAAACCCATTCAAGTGCTACATAGCAAGATCTCCTAAAAAAGCCAGTGCCATTTGTGTCATGATCATGAACCAGAAGATGTCTCTTAAAAGAGCAGCACAGTTTTTGCTGCTAATAATGAGTCAGGAATCCTTCTCTTAAGGAAACTGTGCCTCTGCTTGCCACAGCAAACAGAGCATATCTTAAAATATGCAGCTGCCAAGAAACTCCAATTGACTCCTGTTCTTGAGGGTCTAGAAGTCCTTTTTTTAAGCTTTCTTAGGCTTTATGTGGATGAATGTTGCTGGATGTTCTGCACCATTATGTAATCTGAGACTGCATTTATATACACTGGCTGCCTAGACCCAAATAATCACACAGATACTATATTAATTACAACGCTGTTTGGCCTATTGGCTCAGGCTTTTTATTAACTAACTCTTACATCTTAAATTAACACATCTATATTATTTTATATTTTACCACAAGGCTCGTGGTGTGTTAGCTCTTGCTTCTTGGTCAGTTACTTGGCATCTCCCTGACTCTGCCTTCTTTCCTCCTCTAACTCTGCTTGAATTTCTTACCTTGCTATATTCTATCCAGCCATAGGCCAAAGCAGCTATATTAATCAATGGCAATGAAAAATATTCACAACATACAGAGGGAAATCTCACATCATGTATTTCTTTTAATTATATTCCATTGCATACCAATTTCATGTATATTAACTCTATACCAACTACATAGTAGACACTGTGCTAGATTCTAAGGATACATGGGAAACAAGAATAACAAGAAGCACATTCGCTTAAGCTTATAAACTCTTGACAAAATTACAAAGAATATAAGAGGTTTTCCTGTTTTTAAAATGCAACACATAGTGGTAGCTCAAAAATATGCAAGTAAAAAAAAAAGGCTAGAAGTGATGCCAATTAATTAAGATTTGCATGAAGGCTATTTTTGCCAGTCCAGGCAACCCTTTTATGAAGACTCTGTAAACATATAGGATGGTTTTAGTGGGGTGTTGATAGAAGTATGTCCTACACAGAGAGAGAGAGAGCCATTTCTTCCTTGGAGATCTGAATACTGAAAGGTGCAAATACTACACACCTTCCTCCTGAAACTGCTCCTGGGTCTTCTTCCAAACTAACTTCCTGTAAAGTACCTAACTCCATACTAATGAAGCTCTTCTTTGTGGCTCTGAATGGCATCTGTGACTCCTAAAGTAGCTTCCTCCCAATACCACATGATATTTTCTCCCTTCCTACTCAAATTGCTTCCTTATTAAACCATCTTGGTTTTTGTTTGATTGATGTCAAATTTGTAGTCTGCAAGCATATTCATTTATGCCCTTGGTATACAATACATTTACTGTGTTTTCAAATACAAATACCCTTCATTCATGCTATCTCATTGAAATATGACAACAACCATAAGATGTAACTATTACTACTCCTAATACTTTGAAGGCTAAAATAAAATCTTAGAAAGACTAATATGCAGGGATTGTTTTGCAACTGCAGGTGCTCTTTCTAACATCTAGAAATTGAAGGATCATCATATTCTGCAAAAAAAACTCACAAATTTAATAGAATATAAAAACAACCTTTAGGACTGGACAGATGGCTCCGTAGTTAAGAGCATTGGTTGCTTTCCCAAAGGACCTGAGTTCAGTTTCTAGTACCTATGTGTCAGCTAACAACCAGCTGTAGCTCCAGTTCCAGGAGATCTTCTTCTACCCTCCATGGGCATTACACACGCACACGTCACAGACAAACATTCAGGCAAAATACTCACACACATAAAATAAAAATAAACCAATAATTATTAAGTTAAAAAATCAAAACAACTTCTTCCATTGCCAGAATAGTACATGTATTAGACTTGATTTACTTTTAGTCTTAAGTACTTGGATAATTTCTAATCTATAGGAAAAAGTTGAATTTAAGATTTGAAAGGCAACTTCTCAACAGATTTATTCATTTCAAGGGGTTATTTAGTTATCTATATTCTCAAATAAGGGTAGACCAGATTGTTGGCTGAGGTTTCTGTCCCCCCTGGTCCCAAAGCCATCAGTCCCAAAGAAACACACAGAGGCCTACATTAATTATAAACTGGTTCTTATTAACTCTTATATCATACATCTTAATTCATAATTCTTGTCTGTGTTAGCCACATGGCTTGGTACCTTTATCAGTGAGGCATTCTCATTTTGCTTCCTCTGCATCTGGGTGACAACTGCTGACTGTGTCTTTCCCAGAATTCTCCTGTTCTTGTCACCCCACCTATACTTCCTGCCTGGCTACTGGCCCATCAGCATTAAAATACAAGTGACAGTGTACAGACCATAGTCCCACAGCACCAAAAGACTTGTTAAAAGTAATAGAGTCCAATTATTACTGTATCCATCAATTCTTTGTGTCTTTTTTAAAATTTACTTACTGAGAAAGCCTTTTTCTCTAGTGTCAGCACTATACATTTAATATAGCTTTAGGAAAGAATTGTAGCCTGGTCTGACTCATATATTACTAGCAAAATTACTAGCAAAGATGCAATTCTCACTTACAAGCACAAAAATAGTCCTACATTTTATCATATAGAAAGCCCATCCATTTCAACACCTATTCTCCCACACTTGCATATTTCATCAGAATGAATCAAGCCACTAAAAAAAAGTTTAGAAATTCTCTTCCCAAAAATTCATATTACAAGGTGATATTTTTCTTGTATATCTTCAACTTGTGCCTCACATCATAAAAGTAATGGTAACCAATTATAAAGAAGTTTTACTTAAGTTTTATTTATACTTATTTCATGCTGAATTTATTTCCATATAATAAGTCTGTTTCTCCAGTTTCCTCCAGGTTATCTTTTTTTTCTATGTAAAACTTTCTCTTCCAATTTGGGAGTAATTTGTTTCTTTTTAATGAAGAGCATCTCAACGCTGCAGGGGCAGTTCCTGTATGAGTTCACTCAACCACAAGCTCTGTAAGTAGGCAATGTGTCTTGGGTGCCTTGTTCATCTGGATGATATGTCCAAAGACTAGAGAATCTACACCTTAACCTTCAAGTTCATCACGCCTCTCCATTTGAAAGCATTTGTTATTATTTCTTTCACTGCTATGATCAAATACCTGACAGAAATACCTTAAGGAAAGAAAACATTATTTGGGCTCCAAGTCTGTGAGAGATGTCCATCCATCATGGTGTGGAAGATATGGTAGAGGGAGCAGCTTTGTTCAAGTTGAGAGAATATTTAGCAGCAGCCCCTTCATGGCAAGAGAGAGAAGAACGAGGAAGAGAAGAGAACTAGTCAGAAACTAAGAGAGGAGAACCTTCAGAGGCCCGTCTCAGGTGACCCACTTCTAGACCCCTCCCCCCACCTCCTAAAGACTACACAGTCTTCAAAGCAGGACCACAAACTGGGGATCAAGCACTCAAAACAGATCCTGAAGGAACATTGTAGATATGAGTAAAACTTTTTGGCCACGAACCTTGTGTCCAGTCTTTTCGGCCTAGAGATACCTAATGCTCCACCATTGTAATGACAGCACAGTACACAGCTATTGGTGAGTACTACGTGCCTCCCAAGCCCAGGTTAGTAACTATAAGATAAGCGTGGCGGTTTTTGTTCATGACGATCACTATAAGGAAGCACACAGTGAACACAGTTTTCTGCTGTGCAGCCCTGTAATCCGAGTAGTGCTCTGAACTCTTGGGTCTGAGGAATTTCAACATTGGAAACTGCACTTTGTCACGGCTCTCCCGCTGTGGTCATGAGCAGAGAGAGTCACTTGCACTCAGTGAGTGCTCTTCACCAACTGATGAAATTGATGAGCTACTCCCTCAAAGCAGACCTTTCCTTCAGTCCAAACTACTTGGACAAATTCTGATGTTGTCAGTTTTACACATTTTCCTAGACATGAGAGAAAGTAACAGACATGCTATGATCTATCCTTCATCATCAGAGGCCTGAAAACGTTCCCTGACATCATCCATGGAGGCCTGAAAACGTTCCCTGACATCATCCCTGGCGGCCTGAAAATATTCCTTGATATCATCACTGGGAACCTGAAATCTTTCCCTGACATCATCACTGGGGATCTGGAAACATTCCCTGGGTTTTCTCAAAGAACCAAGCAGTGTTATTTCCATCCTGAAATGCTCTCATTGAGTTCATCTAAGAAATACAGACCAATGAGAGTTACATAGGACACCAGAACCAAACCAGATAGAGGGTAGGTAGAATGTCTGACCATCTTCGGTTTTCTTCATTGGAGTTTGATTATTAGTTTTCAGACCCCAGTCTGGGTCCACTACTCCACTGGCCTCTGCTTGATACGCATGTATTCCTTTAAACATGAAAATATAACATCTATTTCTAGACAAGGAGAAGTAGGTTCTTCTTTCAATTATTTTTTATAAGTCATTTGAATTTGAGTGTACATTTTCCAGTGCTCATAATTCATAAATTCAATTGTTATTAAGGTTCTTGATATATTAATTCTGCTGTTTAATGAACTAGCTTGCTCTAAAGATATTAAAGCTTGCTATTGAGCCTCGCATGGCGTGCTGTGTTCGCCCTGTCTCCTGCCTATATATGCATTCGTCCAGAGAATTAACTTATTAAGTCAGAGTCCCAGAAGAGGAAAACATTTAATCCAACTGCTTATAACTTGAAACAAATGTAGTAATTGGTTTGGGCATAGAGCTGAAGCAGCCAGCTATAATATTAACATAAAACTTGACAAAATATATATGAAATGCTGTTATAACATGCTGCTTATTGCTACACTAAAATATTCAAATATTAGCAAATGTGGTCATGTTTGCATGCATTTTAAGTCAAACATCTGCTTTGCACTCTTTTAGGGAAGGATTTGTATAATTGATTCCCTTCTTTGTTTTGAATTAGGCTAAACAGACAGCAGAAAGCTCACAGGAGCTGTCCAGACACCTGGGGTAAAAACAAAAAAGAACTATACTTTCTGATGTTCATTAAAAACCATTTCCCAGAAGGATTTTTGAGGGAACTGTTTGAGGAGCTGCGGCAGTTTGGTTGTTCTAGTCTTGTTAAAATGGGAGAGAATAGGCAAAGCTAGGGAAGAAATGGAATTTAAAGAATTTTAAACTAAAATGCAATTTTATCCTGATGCTCACACGATCAAGCCCTATGCAAGTTTCCATAGTGACCGAAAATCTATGCTCCTCCCTCCCTGGCCCATCAAAAGCTCCATCTCTTCCACAATCAGATTCACGGGGTCATGAGGGAGACTGTCTTCAAATCTCTTTAGGAATATATGCACACCAAGAAACACCCAGGAGCGTTTCTTAGTATTTTGGTTCCCTATACCTAATGGCCTTCATAATAAAATGAATTTTATATTTGATATCCAGGAAAGAAGAAAAAAAACAAAGGCTTTACAGACAGAAAGGAAGGAGGAAAGGAAAGAGAGGCAGAGGGAGGGAAGGAGGAAGGAAAAAATTCTAAATTTGTCTAGAGAATTTGGATGTGCACAGCAGGTTAGGTCAGGGACAGAGCATGGCCACACAGTATTACATCTTTTATATTAACAACACATAGGACTAATTGGGTGAATTGTGGAGACATATGTAAGGGGTTCCCCGTGAAAACACAGAAACTCTACCTCCTACTTAACTTGTCCACCATTTTATTTTAAATTAAGTCACAAAGAAAATCTCAACCAACCTAAAAATTAGTAACTCTAAATCTAACAATCTCATCTCTCAGTACAACGAAACTGGAAATAAATAACAATAATAAGCAAAATCCCGTAATATTCAGAAGTATTTAAATTCTCATCAAAAATTTGGTGAGCAAGAACATCTCAACTGACTAATAAACAAAGCTTAACGTAACTATTAAGTGATGAAAGCAGCATGCAGAGGAGACATCATAACTATAAGTAATTATTAAACAAAACGGTGTCTGGGAAAATAGCCTAGTTGCCTTTCACATCTGAACACAATCAATCTTTGAGGAAAGTCAGGATAGGAACCACAGAGGACTGCTGCTTCTCAGCTTGCTCTTCATAGCTTGCTCGGCCTGCTGGTTTTGCACAGCCAGCACGGGAAATGCTCAACTTTACAAAAATAATAGATTAAAACTGTGCAACCATCATTTTATAGATCAAAAGTTAAACACATGCAATTTCATATATTTTAACCCATGTGAAATTTTAGGTTAAACGGAGATATTCAAACTATGATAAAGAATAATTATAACATGGGCTAAATGGTAAAATATGAGGGTTTTCACCTCAGACCATGATTTTTACTAAATTCCCTGCATAGAATTTCCCGGGAACCCAGGTCAATACTATATATAATCACAATGATAGTTAATGTTTGCTGAATCTTATTTCTGGGCACTATTATCAATCTGCTGTGACGAATTGGGTCGGTACAATGAATAACTAGGCCAGTTCACAAATAACAACTATACTATATGACAATAATGGGAAAACCTCACGCTACAAGAGTGGGAGGTCCGACTTCCTATATGTTTGGCGGGCACTGTGCAGAGAGAGAGAGGGCACCTGTGTGCTCTCGGTTTTGCTGCCTGGACCACAGGTAGCCACACCCTAACTAGATGTGATTGGTTGATAGTATCCCCATCAATCTGCTATACACGTTATATTATTGGATGCCTCCAGAAGCCCCATGGAACAATACTCATACGTCCAAATTACAATGGAGATATTAAATCTCAGAGAGGTTAGGTAACTTCTGTAGCATCACAGAATCCAAACTGAGCCCAGACGCCTACTCCTTCCTACTATGCTTATACTTTTAGAAAATAGGTAGGCACATATTGAGGATTCAGAGATAAAATTGTGTAAAATCTCACATCTGAAAAACAAATAAACCAACCATACTTACCTGGCAGGGGTAAGTATTCATTAAAAAAATCAACCAATGCATTCTAAATCATTAAAAAGAAATCATAATTCAGCAAGTGACTGCCACAATAATATATCAAAGTCAATGGCATCCTCGGTACAAGTCATAGAGATAGATTCCAGTACACACACACATGCACACACACACATGTACATTTTGACATCAGACATGGAGATGCAGAGTTTGGTGTTTGCCCCGCTGCTTTTCAATCTTGCTTTGGTCCACTGTTTTCTCACTATGCTCCTTTCCCCATATTTTGGAAAAACTATATGTATGCTGTGAGGGTATATGATGAAAGGATGTGATCTGCTTTTTATGTGATTTTATAGGGAATTACATGCATGTACATGCACATGTAGATGCATACACACACTTACAAACATGCTAGGGAGGGGGGGACTTTAATTAATTTATTATAAAATCTTATTCTTACGAGACAGTGACCTCCATGAGAGCAGACCCAAGCCAGTGACCTCCTTGGGAACAGGCCCAAGTCAGTTACCTCCTCAGAAGCAGGCCCAAGCAAGCGATCTCCATGGAAGCAGGCCTGAATGACCTCTGAGATTGCAGAGCAACCTCTGGGATTGCAGAGTAGTCTCTGGGAACACCAAGAAACCTCCAAGAATGCTGAGCAACCTCCAGAGTGACAGAAACCATGGTCCCAACTCCACTCCACCATGAGGAAAAACCATCTGAGCCTTGGATCCACTTGCATCTGGAAGAGTGATCACCAGAGACACATCCCCAACTACAGCAATCAGAGGAAAAGATGAACAGACAAGGTAAGAGAACACTCAACACCACAAAGAGCAACACGGTACCACCAAAAACTAGTGGCTCTACAGCAGCAAGACTTGAACACCCCAATACAGATGAGGCATAAGAAAATGACCTAAAAATAACTTTAGGAGAATGTTTGAAGCCCTTAGAGCAGAAATGAAAATTCCCTCAAAGAAATGGAGGCAAAGACAAACAAAAAGTTGGAAGAAATCAACAAATCACTTTATAAAAAAAATAAAACAAGAAAAGCAATCAAAGAGGTGAAAGAAACAATTCAAGACTTGAAACTGATATAAACACAATGAAGACAACACAAACCAAGGGATTTCTGAAAATGGAAAATATGGGAAAATAATCAGGAACTACAAATGCAGTACAGGAGATGGAAGAGAATCCCAAGCGTTAAAGATACAATAGAGGAAATAGACTCGTTGGTCAAAGAGACCATTAAATCTAACAAAAACTTAACACAAAATATCTAGGAAATATGGGACATCACGAAATGACCAAACCTAAGAATAATAGGGATAGAAGAAGGAGAAGAACTCCAAGTCAAAAGCACAGAAAATGTATTCAACAAAATCACAGAAGAAGACCTTCCCAACCTAAAGAAGGATATTCATATGAAGATACAACAAGCTTACAGGACACCAAATAGACTGGATCAAAAAAAATCCCCTCACCACATTAGAATCAGAACACTAAACATACAAAAATAAAGAAATAATACTAAGAGCTGCAAAGAAAAAAGGCCAAGTAACATATAAAGGCAGACCTAACAGAATTATACCTGACTTCTCAATGGAAACAATGAAAGCTAGAAGGTCATGGTCAAGCGTTATGCAGACATTAAGAGACCATGGATGCCAACCTAGATTACTATACCCAGAACTTTCAATCATCATAGACGGACAAAAAAAAAGATATTTCATAACAGAACCAGATTTAACCAATGCCTAGCCACAAACCCAGCCCTACACAAAGTACTAGAAGGAAAACTCCAAGGAAGTTAGTTAGCTACATCCACAAAAACACAGACAATAAATGATCTCACAGCAGCAAATCCCAAAGAAGGGAAAAACACACAATTACATCATCAACAATGAAAACTAAAATAACAGAAACTAGCAATCACTAGTCATTAATATCCTTTAATATAAACGGACTCAACTCACCTATAAAATGACACAGGCTAACAGATTGGATACGAAAACGGAATCCATTCTGCTGCTGCATACAAAAAAACACACCTCAACCTCAAAGACAGACATCATCTCAGAGTAAAGGTTTGGAAAAATTTTTCCAATCAAATGAACCGAAGAAACAAGCTGGCATAGCTATCCTAATATCTAACAAAATAGACTTCAA
>JAQHUG010000200.1:2837517-2855234 GCA_028555095.1 Dicrostonyx torquatus
TTCATAGCAGCATTATTTGTCATAGCTAGAACCTGAAAGCAACCTAACTGTTCCTCAAACGAAGAATGGATAAAGAAAATATGGTGCGTTTACACATTGGAGTACTACACAGCAGAAAAATAAATAATGGCATCCTGAATTTGCAGGCAAATGGATGGAGCTAGAAAAGTCTCATATTAAGTGAGGTAACCCAGACCAAGAAAGACAAATATAATATGTACTCAATTCATAATTGACTTTTAGACATAAAGCAAAGAAAACCAGACTACAATTCACAACCCCGCAGAACCTATACAACAAAGAGGACCCTAAAAGAGACATATATGAATCTAATCTACATGGCAAGTAGAAAAAGACAAGATCTCCTGAGTAAATTGTGAGTGTGGGGATCATAGGAGAGAGCATAAGGGGAGGGGGAAAGAAGGGAGGGAAACAGAGAAAAATATATAGCTCAAAAAAATTTAAAAATCTTATATTTCAATTAATAAGCCTAAAAATACTGGTTTCATTCAAATGACTCTACAGAATAATTAAGAGTGGAGTAAAAATAATTAAGAAAGTTTTATTGAACATTGTGAAGCTGTAACTTTTTCCTTTTTTGTCATTTCCTTGGTTAACACGTCTAGGACAAAATTTAGTAAGTAAAGGTGGATAGGAGTTCTCAAGATTGACTCCCTTTTGACTTTTAATTGAAAACTTTTCCCACCACTAGCAATCATGCTGGTACCTGGATGACACCACCATATACTGCATATATAGTGTAACTTTTGTAGGTATAGAAAAGAGATTCATCATCTAGTTGTTCTTATGCTACTGAACTTCTTAAACGATACCAGCCCAACTTAGCTCTTCTTTCTTTCTTTTTCTTCTTCCTTCTTTCCTTCCTTCCTTCCTGTTTTTGTGTGGCTTTCATTGCCACCATTTGAATCCCCGTCTCTCTTTCATCATAACCCTTCCTTTCGATTCTACTCCTCTGAAACAGAAAAAGATGCCTCAGAAGTTCTGTTCATTTACACTCTTGGAATGTGGAGTCTTTTTGAGTCCACTTACATCACTCTAAGTTAGAACAACTGCCCAGAAGTTTCTCTCACAATCCTTTATGTATGTTGTCTTATTGGCATTGGCATTGCCTGTCAAATAGGCATCACAAAATGATGAAAACTCTAGATAGAATTCTGCACTCTCTCTTCCTACTAAAATAATTCTTCCGTTTGTTCCTTTACATACTAGAATAATCTCTCGTCAATTTCAACATAGAACACTCTAGTCGTCTCCTAAGAGGTGTCCTGCCTTGTTTTCAACTATAGTACCCACTACTCTTGTCCTTTGTGCATAGAGCAAAATATCATTTGAAAGCATAAGTCACATCCTGTTTATTCTTTACCCATATCAAATGCATTAATCACATCAGCAAAGCTCCTTTTGTAAAAGGAGATGGTTCCAAAGATTAGGACATGTACATTCCAGGAACTTCCCAGGGAGTAGGGTATGTCTGCCCACCACACTGATAAAGAAGAAAACAGAATGAAAGAAGGGTGAACTGAGAGCCAGGGCTTCTGGAGAGCCTCATCTGAGGTCAGAATCATCAACTGACCAGAATGCTGATTCCCAGTCCCACTATATACTGGCATGGTATTGAATGTAATTGGCCACCATAGGCTGATAGAGAGTGACATTATGAGGAGGTGTGGCTTTGCTGAAGTACTTAGGCCTTATGGGAGGAAGTGAGTCACTGTGGAGTTGGACTTTGAGGCCTCATACATGGTCAAGTCATGCCCCCATTGCCTCAGACCACTTCCTATTGCCTAAAAGATGTAGAACTCTCAGCTACCTCTCCAGCACCATGTCTGCCTGCATGCCTCCATGTCCCACCAGGATGATAATGGACTGAACCTCTGAACTGTAAGCAAACACAATTAAATGCTTTCCTTTAGAAGAGTTCATGGCCCTGGTGTCTCTGCACAGCAATAGAAACCCTAACTAAGACAACCGGGAAGCTCTTAAGCAGCCTAACACCCATCCTAAACCCTCAAATCAGATACATATGTGAATTTCTGAAAACAGACACAACAGAGTTTGTTTGGAGTTCTGGGATTGACTCCAGAGCCTCCCACATGCCAAACAAATGTTCTGCCACTAAGCTATACTCTAAAGGCCAAGGTCATTTCAGCAATTCCTAGGAAATTCCATGCTTGAGAACCTCTGGAGCACCACTTGGTGAATGCGGAAGACCTCTTCCGGTGGTGTTATTATTTTTGAATGGGAAGGGAGCACGAGTTCCTCTACTGGGATGACTTCCGCTTCCAGACCCTTTCCTACCCAACACTGCTTCCTCCACTCATTCTCTCCAAGCTCTTGTCTTAGAAATCAGACCAAGGCTGGGAGCCAGTGCATCATCTGAATGAGCTCCCATCCTTCTGGGAGACATGAGTTGTTGCCAGACTGTGGCATAATGGCCAGCTGACCTGGCACCACAAGGATAGCAAGTCACCTCCACTAGCCATGAAATCCCATTGGGTTATATCTGACCTAGCTCTGGAGTTTTCACACAGCCCCTAGCCCTTCCTTTGTGTTACAAATACCTTTTGTTGCCCTGTGTGAATCTTCACTGAGAGTTTCCCATGGATACACTGCCTATGTAAAGCTTGGTTTAGGGGAAACCCAAAAAACCATGGTACCTCAAGAATCAGGTATTTGCACCCGGCATTGTATTGTCGGAAGCTTCTATCAGTTTGTTTTGAGATATGAAAATCTACCAGCTAAAGTGTAAATATAGGAAAAAAATAAAGATGCTGGGCAGTGAAAGCAAGGCGCTTCAGTTCACCGAGAGTGAGGCCCCTGCAGCTGCAGAGGCCAAATTCATTCACAATGTGAACCAACACATTTGCGCCGAAATATTCGCGACACTAGACCCTCTTCCATCATCATCCCTGAAGTGTGGCTTTGCTCTCTCCTTTAGCAGCCCTCGAGGATCAACCAGGGCAATAGAAAGAAACATACAAATATTGATAGCACACCACCAGGTGGAAGTAAGGTCATGGGGTGGAAGGGAGGGAGGTGTACAGAGGGCTATAAAAACTGAAGAGTTAAAACTAAGCACTTGTTAGGCCCAAATCCGCATGGTCCCCGCAAAAGTCAACAAGGAAACCGAGTCCCGTATGTAAAAGCAAAGAGCCTTTATTTTAATCAAGTTTGCAAACTCGGTCTCTCTGCATGTCCAACATATTGGAATAACCGGAGAGCCCCAAGCTCAATTAGAATTGGGTTTTTATAATAGTAAAGGTGGGGGTGAAGGGTCTCTAAGGTTTAGGACCCCTGATTGGCTGACTTTTGTCTAAGGGTGTTCTGGTGAGGTGCGCTGACAGGTGGTCCTGTCTACAGAGGTTAGAATGTTAGGCATTTCCTCTTGGGCGTGGTTGGGTTATCTCAGCTTGTGGTTCCTCCTGCAACCAGGCATTTCCTCAGGGTAAACAACTGAGCCTCAGACCTCTTATTAAATTTATTGAGGGCCCAGTTCTACTCTGGCAGGTGATAATGGTTGGAAATAAAGAACTTATTTTGGGTGACCTGTCCATGCTTAGCTTGTCATGGCTGGCCCCCACAAGCACCTTAGTTCATACCTGTAATCCCAGCACTTGGGAGCCTGAGGCAAGACTATCTCTGTGAGATCAAGGACAGCCTGGACTTTTAACTAAAACTCTGTCCTAGAAAGAAAGAACAAAAGGAGGGAGGCAGGCAGGGAAGGGAGGGAAAGAGGAAGGAAAGGAGGGAAAGAGGGAGATCATTTTGAGGAGCTACGGGGTTAATTTCAAGCTGATTAAGTATGTGTATGTGCTTGTGTCAAACTGGGTGAGTGAAAAGTGATGATAATTTCATCATTGACAAACCAATTTAAAATACTGACATTAAAAGGTAGTACCAAGTATTATGAATCACTTATTTATGTATCAAAAAGATGATTATTCTACTAAATGAATGTACATACGCATGTATCAGTAAATGTATCAAATTGATTTATAAATTGCATTTGATAGGGATTCTTACATTAGTCATATGAAATATTAGTAATTTAGTGTTAAAAATTACGGTCATCTATTAGCATCTTAAAGAATTAATAAAGAGTATTATTTAGTTAAACATATCTATAATGATTATATTACATGTATCCAAATATCATTGATAATTTTTTATCTAAGAGCATCGAACCCATTGCTTGTCTATCATATGTCAGACTGCTGACAACTGAGTCCTGCTCTATCTGGCAATTCTTAACAGTCTTTTAGCCTGACCAATAAGATGTGGCCTCATAATGAGTCATAAGCTGAATGTATTTTCAGGATGCATTGCTATAGCACACTTAATATCCATTTTTCCAGCAGGGGGCTCTCTCACCATTAGAAGTACAGATAAGAAAAGTCTGAAATGATATAGCCTCAGCAATTCATTTGCTCAAACAAAAATATCACTGAATTCCAACTAACTGCTACCCTCTGTTATTTTCTGGAGATGCAATACGAAGGCCTTTGTCCCCATGGAAATCAGGTCTCGCAGTGTCTGAGTCTTGGCCACCTCCACCACAAATCATCATCATTTCCAAAGTAAAAGCCGTTATAATGAGAACATCCATTTGGGGAGAGGGTGATTTGGATGGCTGGGAAAGCAAGTGCTTTGGAAATAGATTTGGGCACACATTACATTTGGCCCTGTAATGTGTTGATGCATGAAACTAGAAGTGAGATTGCCTCGGTTTCTTCAGTGCCCTCTCCTGAGAATCAGCCACTATTGGATTCCGAAAGGAAACTGATCTAGAGGTCCAAGATTCCGGGGCTAACCACTTCAGGATTCTATGCCTAGGATCTACAGTCCTAGGTGTGGTAAGTGACGCTGGAACCATGTTTAAGCTGCAACGTCTAATGAAACCGCAGTGCTACGAGAAATTCAAGGAAATTTGAAAACTTTCAGATTTTAATTTTCTTCTTCCAAATGAAAAATTAGTCCTCTGTGCCTTATGGTTAGCTCCATCTTACAGTGTAGATCATCTGCTTTCATAATAAAATGTCAGTGAGATTGGTGATGTTGTGTAAGTCACTAAAACCTTAGCTTTTGGATAGGTCCGTGAGGAAAGCATGGTGGCAAACCAATCTTTCTTCTTAACCTTTCAGGCCAGGCCATTCAAATGCCAAGGAATATGCATAATTGATCTAGGACACAGCATCTCATTCCACAAAGTCGATATTTATAGCCCAGGAAGAAAGAATTCAGGGTTTGTCCTTATATCATGCAGTGCATACTTAAGACATTGTCTCAGGCTCAGTTCTTAAAGATACAAAACCAAAGCATCTTGGGATTAAAACTGAATCTTGGGAAGTCACCGATGAAAACTCCTGCACAAAGTGAAGGCCACTTGAGTACACCTTTGAGGGAGTGCTATCTAAGCGGTGGCAGAGCTGATTGCTCTCAACCCTAGAAGGTGCTTCCTCCTTCCCCAAGACGTTCTGATCGTTACAGAAATCTCCTTGGGGTCTAGAGAGAGATCATCTCTCACTGCTTCCTGTTTAGTCATCTGAGGCCATAAAGAACTGTGCCACAGTTATTGAAGATTGGTCATTATAAATCCCAGTTCTCAACTCATCACCCAGTTTCCAAATGTTATACACGGTTTCTCTTGACATCTCCCATTGAATTCTACCCCAAGTTTAAATTTGTGCCAAATGTGTGGAATTATCACAGCTTTATCTATCAAGTATGGAGCACAATGGGATGTACAGAGACCCAACAGCAAGTATATCCAATTCTGTCCCCCTCTCTTTCTCTCAATCCCTCCTCCCACCTCCAGCTAGTGCCTTTTGTTTTGTTTGATATTTTTGTCTTCTGAGAAAGGGTCTTACTCTGTAGACCCAGATGACCTGAATTCATTTCACTGTGTACATGAGGGTGTCCTGAAATGTGGCACTCCTCCTGTCTCAGGCTCCTAAATGCTAGAATTACAGGAATGAGCTGCTACATCTGTTTCCATTTCTCAAAAAGCTAACCTTACCTATGGATCAGAAAGGACATTATTCTACACCTGGGTAATTTAAAGCAAAACCACCTCTCATACCATTTCAGGCAGGTAAAGTCTCTTCACTGTAGTTCGTTCCATAAACTAGAGAATACCAACTGCACTGGGGAGATGACTCAGCAAGTAGAAGTATTAGCCACGTAAGCTTGATGGCCTGAGTTCAATCCTAGGATTGATGCTGAATACAGTAGCCTACATTTGTATCCTCAGGACCGCTAGAGAGAGATGAGAAGTGGATATAGGAGAATCACCCAGAAGCTCCCAGGCCAACTAGGCTGTTGGTATGCAGTGCAGTAGCAGAAAAAAGAGAGAGAGAGAGAGAGAGAGAGAGACTAAAGTTAATGTGGTGGGAGGGGACAACTACTCCCAAAAGTTATCCTCTGATGTCCACATGGGCACTGTGGCTCAAGGGCAAACACACACACAATAGGATGTAAATCTAAAAAGGTAAAGAAAATTCATTTGTTTATATCACAGTAACAGAAATCAACTCAGTAGTTTCAAATGTCAGCATCCCCCAAAGGAAAATGGGACTCAAGTTAATTGGGTTCATGTAGATCAATGTATACTAAGCAGTTTAGGGCTTTCTTGGAGATTAATCATTACCAGAAGGGAAATACACTCCAAAGTTGAAAGATATAACTGAAAAGGATCTTTGGATTCAAACAATAAACATACCAAGAAAACAACCAAGAAGTCTTCATTCAAATCACTTTGATTGATAAACACAAAGTGAATGCATTTATTCAAATAATGTTTTTTAAAAGACCCACTGCAACAATTTCCAAATAATGTTCAGTTCCTAAAACTAATTTTAGCTAATTAACCATTCTCAATCTATCCAGCCAACCAGATAGACTGTGTCTTTTAAGACACGCTAAGCTGCTCAGCAAGCACTCAAAATAGCCCTGGGTAGAAAGCCACAAAGTCAAGACTGGCAGATGTTCAGAATTAAACACCAGCCCCCAGCAGCACACATGTGATGGTCTCCTGTATCTTCTCAGCAGAAACCAGCTGCGTGCTCACCTACTATCTGAGCATCAGAGGATGACTTCAGAGCCAAAAATAATTGATAGGTTTTGGTATCTTCAGAAAATTTTTGTTGAATTAGCAACACTCATGCCAGCTTCACCCTGGGCATATTCAATTTGATGAGATCCCAATCTTTCATTCACACTCCACTTCCTTTGAAGGCATGAGACCCTAAGGTAATTGCTAATAATATACCTACTTGACTGGAATGGCTTCCCTTTATCCCCATCCTCCAACCATTTCCCAGTGGGCATCTTATTCATCTCCGCTCTGCAGATGAGGAAACTGAGTGCTGGAGAAGGGAATTCACTTATTCAAGGTCTCTAAGCTAGGAGATAACAGAACTGGAATTTGAACCCAAATCTGTCATCAATGTTTAAATGAGGTAGTTATACAGAGTACGTTAATCATGAGGAATAAGGCATCTCTATAATACTGGACTGGAAGGAGAGTACTCAGCCTGGAAGCAACTCTTCTCTTTTGGACAATTTCTTTGAACTGCAATCAGTTATTAATATCTAACTTACTAAACCCTTTGGTGGTTTAAATGAGAATGTACCCCATGGATTCATATCTTTGAATACTTGGTCCCCAGTTAATGAAGAATTGAGAAGAATTAGGGAGTGTGACTTTTTTGCAGCTGGTATATCTCTCTGGTGGTGGGCTTTTAGGTTTCAAAAGACTCACACATTCCCATTACTTCCTCTGTCTCTCTGCCTCAGGGTTGTGTCTCAAGACCTGAGCTCTCAGCTACTGCTCCAACACTGTGCCTGCTTGCCTGCTGTGTTGTTCCCTCCATGATGGAGTCTAACCCTTTGAAACTGTGAGCCTCAATTAAATGCTTTCTTTTAGAAATTCCTTTGCTTATGCTGTCTTGTTACAGCAATAGAAAATAACTAAGACACACTTGTTTTCAAAGTCCTAAAATCTCTTTACACTCAATATTGAGATCCAGATCCATTATCTTTCTTGTACAAAGGTAACATTATGGATATGATGATAAGTCAGAAAATCATGCCCTGTATCAGTTTCACTGGCTAGACCATTGTGGTTGCTACTCTCTCTAACTCCATACCGTCAATGCTAAAATAATAATAATAATAATAATAATAATAATAATAATTAATAATGCTTTCAACTTCATGAAGTTGTCCTAGGTTGTAAATGAGAATGAAATACATTTTAGTCTTTGCAATGTATTATGCAAACAGTATGTATTCTATGTATATTTCATTGTGATTGAGTGGTGAGCAGAAGATCTTGGTAGTCCATCCTTTCATGACTAAACAATAATCAGATGCAAACAGAGCAAGGGAATTTTTCAATGTAAATTTCATGGTTTGGCAAACACATACTGTAATTGCTTAAACTATATTGCTCCTACATCTTATTTTATTTGTTCTAACAAGTACAGCAAACAATGACTTTGCAAAGACTGGTTCCCTATTAACCTCGCTAGCATAAAACACTCAGTTTTTAAAGTATATGTGGAGCAGGTAATAAGCACGGATATATGTAATCATTTCTTAAGAAATGTTTGTTTTCAATTTAGGCTTTGAACAAAGGTGGAGAGCTAAATTATGTTATTTTAAACGGCCTTAGTCACATAAAATTCTCAGTATCGGTAATGTATTAGGTAATAGAAGCATAGTTATAAAAAAACGAAAATGAATTTTTAGAAGCATTGGACCTGAATTGCAATTATTTCTCTATAATCTACAATGAGGACAAAGACAATTATTGAGATAAGAGATTGTCACTCATATTGCATAACATTTTATCTGCAGTTAGATGCACTTTGTTATTATATTATTTTTAATATAGAATTTAATTCTATCTTCTGTTTTACAACCAAGAAATAAGATGCATGAGTCCAAAAAGATACTAACTTAAAATTGAAATTCTTTCACCTCTGAGTCTTTTTCTCTTCATATTCTTTTCACGATTCCATGTTTATGAAATGCTGTTTAAGGATATGTTTGAGGCTCTTAGCCCCACACATAATCCACATATGGGGTGTCCCACTTCATCACCTTTTCCTTTGTCCTAGTACTGAACTACAATTTTGGAATTTCCTTCACTACAAAATCTGCAGCTATCTCCTATTTCCCCTTTGTCCGACGTAGCTGATCTACCATAGCTGCATCCCGACTGTTTGCCTTGCAATCCAATTACCTGCAGATCAAATCACTTCCTTCACTCAGGAAAGGCCAGGCAGAGAGAATATCAGCCATCTTTATCCTCAGAAGAAAAATATGGCCATGAAAACAGGCTTAGCATGTTCCTTGTCTAAAAGCAGAGATGCCAAGTGGTCATAAGCAGCCATCTGTGTGTGTGTTCATTCATTCAGAGGTGCATTCATCCCTCCATACTCCAATCTCAACTCTGTCTCTCACTGGCTTTACCACCTTTAGTGACTTAACCTCTCTGTGCGTTTTTAGATCTGTAAAATACACAAAATCATTGAATCTGTTCTAGAGGATCACTGGAAGAAGTCATTGAATTAATGCGTATGATGTTACATACATGTTTATATATGTGTGCTTCTTGTTATCGTTTCTGCTGTCATTGAGTTATTAGTCATTGAACATTTGCTGATCTCTACTAGTATTGTGATGCCAGGCATTCTAGAACAGCGTTGATCAAAAGAACACAGAAAGTCCTCATGGGATCTACAGAAGCCTCATAAAGCAGATCATTTCACAGATTATCAAGATAGAGAAACACATACAAGTATGATATAAATGCCTAAAAGATGACTCTCCTCACAAAAAACCATCTTGGACCTGCCTACCAGGTTTCTGAATGCCTGCAGTGCTGTTTCTCCCAGGTCAAAGGAAGCCACCGGCTCTGTGACCAGTCAGTAACCGAATCCTGACTTGCTCACCTGAGGCCTCTATGTCCTAGTCCCAGTGACCTGGTCCCTGCCCTCTGCCGTCTTGCTTCTGAATACCCTGTTGAACAGCCTCCAAAGCAGCATCATAACACTGTTCCTGGGAAGTCACACCTCTGCCCTGATTGCTCCAAACCAACAGTCTGTCCCCTGTGCCCCTTGTCACCCATGGTTTGAAGTCCCTCTCTCCTGTATGCCTTCAATATATTCTTTTTGACACCTGTGTCTGGCTTTTGAAGTTTCCACTGCCACCTCTGTTACTTGCAGTTGTATCCACTTGACAGGCTCACTCTACCTCTCTCAATCTTTGCCATCTCATCAATAAAATGGAAACCAAATGTATCATAGCACTAAGGGGCTTAGATGGAATTAAGCCTTCCAAACAACTTACAGAATCTTAGGGCTCAATAAATATACTCATTCACTTAGTAATATTTATTTCTAGGCACTGAAGATATTTATGCAAGAGATCTAGAAGACAAATTATTTCTTCACTTGTAAGGTTTATACCCTATAGTGAGTGTATTAGCTACTTTTCTTTTGCTGTGATAAAATCCCACAACCAAGGAAACTTACAGAGAAAAAGCAATTTATTTGGGCTACAGTTCCAGAGAGTCCATAATGGCGGGTGAGGCATGACAGCAGGTGGCTAGAGCAGAAAGCTGAGAATTTACATTTTTCAACCACAAATATAAAACAGAGAAAGCAAACTGGAAGTGGGGTGTTACAGCTCAGAAGGAAAGGTATCCTGGCAGCCAGGAGCCAAGGAATACCACATGGTCACACCACACAACAAACCTCACACAAGACGTTTATTGGGAGAAGGGTGGCTGTCTCTACTCTGGCGACAAACAGCAATGAACTGAACAGGATACAGGGCTAATATAGAGTTTCCTGGGGGAAGGGGTAGAACTTTAGTGGGATTTTATGTTCAGAGATTGGGCTTTTTAGTCTATAGAGTGGGGGCAGGGTCCAGTAGTTAGGGAAGTTAGAGTAGTCTGTGGGTGGAACCTGGCAGTTCGAAGTCCTCATAGGAGGGGCCTGACCACTTGTGTGGCTCGAGGGGCTTACAAGTAGAACAAGACTATGATCTCTCAGAACCCACCTGAGTCGCATACTTCCTCCAACAAGGCTGCATCACCTCCCCAAACAGCGCCACCACCTGGGGACCAAGTGTTCAAATACCCGAGCCCAGGGGGAACATTTCTCATGCAAGTCACCAAAACCAGAGAAAACTGGCTATCAAGTTAATTACTAATTGTAATGAGAACTATACAAGAAACAATACAAATTGATGAGATTAAAAAACCTTTTTTTTTTTTTTTACTGTGGATAGAGTGATCAAGAAAGAAAGAGAATAAGAGGTAAGTAGATGTTCACAAAGGTGCTTACTATGTGTTTACAGAGATCCTGACATGGGACATGCCTGACAAACTTCACTGCAGCTAGAGCATGGGGAGATAAGAACTAAGACATATGTGGGGTCATAGAGAACCTTCTAGGTTTCCACAGGAAGTGATTCGGATATTTGCTGTAATCTGATCTCTCCCTCCTACCTCCAGACCTTAGTTTTGTGTTTTGAATGCCAGAAAACTGTAATGGCACAAAATCTCAGGACTCTCTGCTCTAGGAATTAGTCTTAACTATTTTGTTAAGCAATAATAGGAGAAGGGCAAAGATTACACATGATGATCTTCAATTTTCTTCCTTCCCTTGCAGTATGGGTAACCCTGAGGTTCAGTCCCATCTCTGTGTCTTTTCCTAGAGATGACCTCCAGTACCATGGCTCTATGTTGTTTTTATATGCCAGTGATTCCCAAGTTCTGTTCCAAACTCTGACTTCAATGAGATCTAGCCCACTATTTTGGCTATTTAATTGTCTAAAATATATTTTCTTCAAGTTGGATTTGGACTTGGCTGTCTTGAAGCAGACAGGCTGTGGTGAGCAGCAGGAGATCCTTACAATGTCTTGCCTATCAACACTCCCTTGTGGAATAAAAAGCAAGGCTCACAAGACTCACAGGGATCATCAGACCCACCCTCCACCTTCATGCATCTGTACCCTCCGCTGAGCACACCTCATCCCTAGGTCTTCAGAGATCAGGTATTCACTCTTCTCCTTCTGGTCCTGCCTTCAAATACTTCCCTATTAGAGACAGAAACCCCTTCTGTCAGTTAGAGTTTCTATTGCTGTGATAAAACATCACAACCGGAAGCAACTTGGGAGGAAGGATTTATTTCATCCTACACTTCTAGATAGCAGTCTGTTACTGGGGGAAGTCAGAACTGGAACTCTTGCAGGGCAGGAACCTGGAGGCAGAAACTGGTGCAGAAGCCATGGAGGGGTGTTCCTCCTGGCTTGTTTCATCATGACTTGCTCAGCCTGCTTTCTTATAGCATGCAGGACCACCAGCCCAGGGGTGGCACTGCCCACACAGTAAGCTGGGCCCTCCCACATCAATCCTCAATCAATAAAATACACCACAGGACTTCCCATAGACCGATCTGGTGGTGACACCTTCTTAATAGAGGTTCTGTCTTCCCAATGACACTAGATTGTATCAAGGTGACATAAAACTAGCAATGAAATCCCTCAATTTTCCACCATTCTCACCAATAGCCCACTATTACTTTCTGTGATGACAGGCATGTACCAGAATCAGCACTGTTCTATACAGTGGCCATAAGTCAAGCCACTAGTGGCTTCAGAGCTCTCAAAATTCAGATACCCTCGCTAAAATACTGAAATCTTTATCTCAGTTTCTGTGGGCCAAGAATCCTAGGTATGGCTTAGCAGGTATCATTTCAGTGTGGCTCACAAGCCTCAAAGTGTCGGGGAGGTCTTGGGTTTCATCTGAAAGCTTGACTGAGGGCGGACCTGCTTCCTTCTCACATGATCGGTGACAGAGTCCAGATCTTCACTACTGTCCCAATGAGGTCCTCTATTTTTGGGTAGCTGGGAGCAATCTTTGGCTTCTTGCTCCTCCAACATGGAAGCTCGTTTCATGATAGCTTGCTTTGCCAACATGTGCAAGAGAAGGAAACGACTTGTTAACAGGACAGAGCTTACGATCTCACGCAAACTAGTTATGGAAGTGTATCTCATCACTTTTGCTGCATTTTATTGGTTACTAACAAGCTATTGGGCCGGCTGCATTTTGAATGAGAGAACTACTCAAAGGAAGGACTGCCTGGAGGGCAGGCTCATGAGGGTCCACCTTATGAATCTGCTTAGCAAGGCTATTCTGAAACACACGTGCTAAACGAATAAGTGGGTGGATTAATTAGTGAATACCCTAATCTATCCTGCATGAATAATGGTGCCCATGCAATACTTTATTCCTCCATGCATTCAGAATAGCTAAGACAGAGGCTCTTTCCTAGTGAAATCTGTCTTATTTAGGGTTGCTATTGCTGGGAAGAGACACCGTGACCATAGCAACTCTTATAAAGAAAAACATTTAATTAGGACTGGCTTATAGTTTCAAAGGTTTAGTCCATTATTGTCATGGCAGCATGCAAGGAGAGGTGGATAAGATGGTACATGTTGATCTGCAGGGAACAGAAAGTAAACTGTCACCCACACTGGGTATAGCTTGAGCATGTGAGACCTTAAAGGCTGCCGCCACAGTGACACACTTTTTTCAACAAGGCCACACCTGCCCCAGCAAAGCCACACCTCCTGATAGTGCCATTGCCTATGGGCCAAGGTTTTAAACACATGAATCTATGGGGGTCATACTTATTCAAACCACTGCAAAATCTAAGGGTTCCGAGCAAAATAGGCTGATCTTTACTTGACACCTGTCAGGTACATGGTCCCTGATGTCAGTTCTTTACCAGCTGTCTACTTGGTGAGTCAATGAATGTGATAAATGCAGAATCATGCCTGGCACAGAGTAGGCCTTCAAGGTGTATTAACTATCATTAGTATTACTACTGCTATGGCTAAATTTAATGTAGAATACAAATTTTCTGATTCTGCTACTGTTAAAGTAATTTTCCCAAACATGATCACATCACTCTGGTTTCTTAGAAGCAACACAACCTTTTGCTAATTGACTTAACAAAAAAAATGGAAAGTATTTTTAAAGGGGGAGTAGGTTACTGAATACCTGTGAGAGCTGGGCAGAGGGGCACAGGCTCCCCACTGGTGTCCCCATGGCCTAAGGCTTGTTCCACAACACCCTGCTCCCACCTGCCACTGCCTCGCATTGCAGTTCGCACAGTCCCCGTATCACCAGCTCCATCAGACTGGCATGTCAAGCAGAAGCTGGAATAGAATGTAGTTGTCATTTTAGTCTTCTGTGGCTGGAGACAAGCTTGCTTTCTTCCCTTTCAAATTATTCAAAAACATAATTTCAAGACATAAAAGAGCAAATGCCCACTACAGTGGCCAGTAATGATTTCTCCTTGATGAACACTTTTTTCAGTAGAAGATTAAAAATTCATTAAGTTCCTGTGGAGTTCTCTCAAAGATTTACATCCATCATTATATTCCTTTTCTAGGTTTAAATGATAATTACAGAGTTGGAATAAAAGAATGGTCAGAATACTAGTTGTTTGACAGAATTACTCTGTGCTTTCATTTTTTAATGGCTTTTCTTTCACCAGAAAACCACTGTGATAATATATTTCTCCTCCAAGCCACCCGCCTTTTCATCACCCACAGACTCTTCTAAGCTGTACATAATAATTATACATATTTGTGGGATACAGAGTGATGCTTTAATGCATGCATACATTGTATAATGATATAATCAGAGGATCCAGTGCATCATTAACCTCAAATGTTTATTATTTCCTTACAATAAAAGCATTTGAATCCCCTGTGTATTTCTAGTTACTTTGAAATACACAAGTTGCCTCCCTTTCAGGAGAGGTGTAAAATCCTATCATCTGGATGTTTGGACTTGTCTCACTTTCTGAGAGATATGTTTCCTCAGACGCTTCTGAATGGGTGGTCCCGGCCGTCATGATGAATCAGCTAAAGAAGTGACTTCAGATGCCATAGGCAAAGACAAATGGTTTTCAAAATTATAGCACCGTTGTACATGCCGTGGGACCTTGCTTATAAAAGGGAGGAACTTGAGAAATTTCTGCTTCAATTACTACTCTACTGGTAGTATTTTAACGATCTGGGGTGTTTCTTCAAAGTCTGTTTCCTTGAGATCATGATTTCCCCTCATCTTTTTCTGGTGTTCCTCACCTGCAGAAGAGCATAAGTTTGGCAGTTTGGTCTCATTGATTGAAAACAAACATACACTCACCTCCATATCTAAGGGCTCTACATCCACAGATTCAACCAAGCCTTGATCAAAAATAGAATTTTAAAAAATAGCCAGGTGGTGGTGGTATGTGCCTTTAATCCTAGCGCTTGAGAGTCAGAGGCAGGCCAATCTCTGAGTTCAAGGTCAGCCTAGTCTACAGAGCAATTTCCAGAACAGCCAGGACTACCCGGGGAAACCCTGTCTCAGAAAAAAAAAAAAAAGAAAAAAATACTGTACTTAGTGGCCAAGGAAACCGCTCAGTATGTAAAACACTTGCTATGAAAACATAAGACACAGAATTGTGATCACCAAGACCAAGTGAAAGCCAGCTAGACATGGTGGCCAGCCTGGAATTTCAGCACACAGGGTGGAGGCAGAAAATCCCCAGAACAAGCTAGGTAAATAGACTAGCAGAAATAGCGAGTCCAGGTTCAATGAGAGATGCTGACTCAATTTATAAAGTAGAGAGCAACGAAGGCAGACACCCAACGTCAACCCTTTTGTTCTCCACCATGTGCATGCATATACACCTGCCCACACACATACACATACACATGAGGCATACCACATACACATATATACACACACAATTAAAACTGCACTATACGTGCACAGATTTTTTTCACTATTCCCTTAATAATTATTTAGACCACATTTTTATTAGCTATTATAACAGGCATGTGACACCTGTGGACAACAGCTGCCTGAAGCAGAGGATAACTATTAGTGTGGTCCAACACACAAACTGTAAAATTCACTAAAATATTATGAGGGTGGTTTGTGCACTTTTTTGTAGCTCATTTGTGCATTGTTCTCAAGCATGAACTTCTTAGATGATGATCTCATGGTTCAATGTCAGAAGCGTGGGCATGCCTGAAAACTCAACCATGGGAGGACATGCCTGGGGGAATGTGACTACTATGACATTTTACACAAGGGACTGGAGCATGCATGTATTTGTTATCTGCAGGAGGTTCTGAAACCGATAGCCCACAGTTACAGAATAACTATACTGTAATCGTTGAGGGGGATGCTGAGGTACAATCTATGTATCAGCAAGTAAACTCAAGGCATACTATCTTGGCTACTTAATTGAGTTGTTTTTAAATAATGCTTCTGCCTCTTAAAGGACAATAGCTAATGTCTGGAGATGGAACACTGAGGATCAGAGGCAATGCCCCGATGGCTAGTAGATAGAGCTAACAATGTCTCTAAACACCACAAAATGTATATGACAGTTCCTTGAAACAAGCAGTTATCTCCCCCAAGATGGTGATGATTCTTCTAGATTCCCTTCTTCAGTCCACAGCTTCTCCCCTTCTTGGCTGAAAGACCTGTCCTCTAACTCCCAGGTCTGTAAAGATTCGTCTGCCACTGCCTCCCAAGTGCTGGGATTAAAGGCGTGTGCCACCTCCACCCGGCTTAAGAAGCAAGATAGATCCTGACTGTTCACCCTCATCCTCCTGCCTGGGAATGAAAGAGATGAAAGCGTCCTCTGAGCATGCTAAAGCATTTGGATTTGCCACTAGAACCTGGGATTGTAACAAACTCAAACCCTGCTCCCACTACTCCATACTTGTCCTGCCCACTTTTCCCTGCTACAATACTAAAATCAAGGCGAGCATCCGCTTCCACTACCGGAGCTTGGCGAAGTGAAGGATCTCCCACTGCTTCATTTCCACAGCTACAAGATGACATAATGACACATGCTACTTTGGGTACTTCAGACCTGTGTTCAGGTAAAACACTGTAAGAACATTTGACAATTTATCGTTATTCTTTTCCTTTCCAACTCCTTTCCATACTTTCCTCTCACGTAGCTAATATAGCTAAGCCTCCGAAACAAATGCACTAGACAAAGTATTAGTCAAGAATTTGTTCACAACCCCACAACGTCCTATTATAACATACATTATTTATTTCTCCTGGCCCACCTCTATGGACAATAAATCTCTTCAGGCATGTCTAGAAGGGTAGAGAACTAGTTATTATACAATTGGACCTTCTTCAAATTTACCAGGAAAAAATTACATATTTTGCTTAGAATTTTTCTATGCGGTGCCTAGAAATAGAAAATAAAATGAGTCATCACAAAACAAATTTCTCAGGAGAACAATATTATGGTTTGTGGTTGAGCAAAATTTTTATGTCAAATTGATCAAAGAAATAAAAAATAAAAAGAACAAACTTTTATAATATTTAAAACACAAATATGCTCCTTATAAATATATTATACACAGTGATGCATTTTTTCCTGATTTTAATATTTATGAGACATTTTTATTGGTGACTTGGACAGTTTGCTTCATAAAAACAAAATTCATGGAAATTTGAATTGCTATCTTGTTTTTCCATTAATAAATCTCTCTAAAGCTCCCAGAATCATCCAAACTCTTCCCCAGAACACTACAGCTCAAAATCTTTTTTTTTTCTTTTTTTTTTTTTTCTTTTTTTTTTTTTT
>JAQHUG010000200.1:2872380-2885417 GCA_028555095.1 Dicrostonyx torquatus
AGAGACGGAGACGACCTAAACACTTCTTATTAGAAAGTGAGCCCTCGAAAACTAACATTTTCCCTTCTGTAGTGGACTGGGAGTGTCCTAATCTCACCCAAAACTTTATAACTGTCCCAGGTTTGGTCCCTTACATTCGGAACTTCCAGGATCTCTGTCACTCAGCCTCCCGGCCCCGCCCACTGGACCACGCCCCTCCTCTTCTTCGCGTTGGCAAGCCCGGATACTGAGCTTGCGCACAAGTGGCCCTCCGAGGTAGGCAGCCGGGGCGGGGTCCCGAGCGGGGCGTTCCATCGAGAGGAAGAGGAAGAGGAAGTTGAAGGCGGGTCCTAGCGGGGCGTGAACCGGAAGTGCAAACGTCCTGCTTCTCTCACCGCCCCCCCAGCCAGGCGGAACCTGTTCGGCTGGGCCCAGCGGCTGCAAAAGAACTTTCTCCCGCCTCAGCGGTCCTCGCGGCCCACAGCATCGCCCACGCAGCGGCCCGAGGCGCGTCGTTTCCTCGTGTCCCCTTGTTGGGCGTACCCGCCACTTGTGCCCGGCCTGCTGGCCCAGCCCGCTGCAGTGATGTGCGACAAGGAGTTCATGTGGGCCCTGAAAAACGGAGACTTGGACGAGGTGAAGGACTATGTGGCCAAGGTGAGCGGGGATGCGCGGAGGTAGCGGGGCCGTGAAGCCCGGAGCGCGCCGGCAGCAAGGCAGGCGGGGGAGACGCTGCCGCTCGGTGCCAGGTAACCGCCGCGTCGCTACGGCGGCTGTGGCCTTGCTGCCCCCCCCCCCTCGGGTACCTGGCGCCTTGGTAGCCTCTCTCGATCGTTAAGAGATCCGTTACTGCAATCTTTTCTTTGAATGAGACAGTTCTCCATCTTGGACTTGCGGGTTACTAAGAAGTAATCTAAGCAGTTAGAATCCGGAACGATTTCTTGAACTTGGGGCCTGGTGGGAATAGAAAGAATCCAGAGACATTTCGTTAACCGTGAAATGAAGTGCTCAAAATAACCACAGTTCAGTTTCTGAAACTTGGTGTCACTTCACTGTGAAGTCTTAACTTTGGGTGTGGCCTTTTTCCTCCCCTCCACTACACAGTGTGTGTGTGTGTGTGTGTGTGTGTGTGTGTGTGTGTGTGTGTTCGTTCTCTTCGAGTGATAAGGTTGTCATTTGGCATCTGTAGTGCTTAGGAAATCTGAGGAGTTTTTCAAAGGCATTTTAACTTTGGGTACACCATTGATTTCATCTGGAGCCCGTTTGCGTGTAGTAAATAGTCCTGCGGTCTACTCGTGCTGTATTTGTGGGTAAGAAAATATGATTAAGAAAGCCAAATTCAAAGCGAACCCCAAATTAATAGAAACAAATTCACTTTGTGAGGGACTTGAAAAGTTCTAAGCTAACCTATCTTTGGATCTTCAAACTGCACCTTTTTTTAATCTTAAGGAGAATTTAGTAGTTTTTAAGATGATTTTCTGGAAGTATAAGTTTACGACAGCTGTGAGCATCTTGGTCGTCTTCCAAAAATGTGAGCCTGTGGTCGAGATTTCAATTCTATAAAGGTGTGAGCAGTGGCATGCTGCTTCATGGGCCTGTGGTAGAAAAGCAAGCAGAAGCAGGTTTATTTTTTTGGGGGGGGAGAGGAGATTGTTTGGTTTTTATTTCAAAACAACTACATGATTATACAAGGCTAATAGTCTTTTCTCCCCTTAATGTCATTACAGTTTAGACTTTTCCCACGTATTTGATCTGCTTAGTTGCGTAGAGTGGATGTTTAAGACAGGCTGCCTTCTGGACTGCCTTAGCAGTAGACTGAGACCCCAATCATCACCTCTTTCAATGCTGGGTGAAAGAAAACATCAGCCAGTAGTGGATCACCACACTGCTCTCTCAAAATGAGTGGCCTTTGTTTTTCCTGGCCTGCTCAAACTTAAGTGATTTGAAATACAAAATATTGATAAGACTAACTGAACTTAGTTACAAAATAACATGCTTGAAATTGTTTCTATCGTCTCCATGTTAACTTCCTGACCAAATGGTTCAGCCCAGGTGGAAACCGGGGCGGGGGGAATTCTCCTGCAGAGCCGAGGGTTGTCAGAGACTTCCTTGTCATTTTCCAGTCTCAGTGCCACTTCACGTTCGCTGCTGTTCTCCAGTCCATACTCTGTTTTCTTGACGTAGTTTGCCCAACCCCATCCTGATCATCTTAGAAAGTTAGCTGAAGGGGTCAGGATTTATTTAAGCATGTTATTTTTCTCAGTGAACTTCCTTCTCTAACGTGATGGTAGTTTCTGCATCTTAGCCTCTACTTCACTTGCAGCTCCTGTCTTTTGATTTACTGGATCATTGTGTTGAGGGCCTGTTTTTCTCGCCTGTCTGAAGGCTCTACTCCAGACCCTGACTTGTATTTCTTACAGTAGGTTTGTCCCTGTGCACTTATATCCTGTTCGGCCAAGTCAGCTTCACAAGTTAGCCTCCAAGCTAACTTCTTATTTGTCCTCTTAGCCTCAGTATTACCTCTTCCAGAAAAGAAAAAAGATTTCAACTTGAAAGAGAACTCAGCTTCTGAATGTTGTTTCATTTGCAGGTCGCTGTGATGTTGCTTTGTATTTGTCCTGCGTTAGGCCTTGAGCCTCTGGATAACAGATGCTATGTTCTTTTTCATCTTCATATCTCCAGCGTAACGCTAAGGAGTTTCACACATTAAAAGTTTTATCTTCCTAGTAGGAAATTCTCCCTTAGCTATGTCTCTAATGAACTTCACCAGCTATGTAGTAGTGATTACCATCTCTGGGTAGCTTATGTTGCACAGTGGTAGAAAGCACTCAGATTTTTTTACTCGTTTTCTAATTATTTTTTTACCATCCTGTTTCTATATTCCCATTTTAAGAATGGGAAAAGTAAATTTTGGAGAAGTTCATTTGACAAGGTTGCAGACTAAGCCAGCTTGGATTTAAACCAAAGGCTGTCTAAATCTAAAGAATACACTTTAAAAAAAAGTTGTATCAGTCTGCTTTGAAGTAGTTGTGGGTTTTTCTTTTTTCGTTTTCTTAGCTTACTAAGGCTCAGAGTCAACCCATTAAGAAAATAAGAAGCTTGCTAGAACTTAGTCCTGACTGTATGAAGACAGAGAAGGCTTTTTATTGAACACAACAGTTTAGAAATAATTAGCATAAAGACGGGTATCTGGTAAATTTAAATTCTCATCAGACTGTCTTGTACAGTATGTGTCTGTGAGATGATTATTTGGTAGCTTGTGAAAAATTTTTATAATTATAAACTTATTACTTATGTTTGTAGTTGTGATCATCCAG
Organism: Dicrostonyx torquatus; assembly: GCA_028555095.1. Lineage (NCBI taxonomy): Eukaryota > Metazoa > Chordata > Mammalia > Rodentia > Cricetidae > Dicrostonyx > Dicrostonyx torquatus. Next base: position 2,875,677 of record JAQHUG010000200.1, read on the forward strand.
AAAAAGGTAATGGTGTATGTTAGCTTTAGGAAGAAGTGGATAACTGAGTTACTGAAATGTCTATTCGTAATTGCTTAAACACTTTTAAAAAGAATGTGTTCTTAACATTTTCTATATTTGTCCTTTGTGGTATAAAATGTAGATACTATTATCACATCAACCCATGAGTGTAATTTTAGACATTTAGAGGTAAAAATAAGTAATTTGCCCAAGATCTTGAAGTTCTTGAGTGGGTAACAAGAGTGAGATTTGAACTCACTTTCACAGGCTATGAAGGGCCTTTAGAATTTCTTGATATTAACCACTTCACATATTCTTGGCCTTCTAAACAGTCTCAGATAACTAAGGAGATATGTTGCTACTGTGTATATAAAAATGAAAGATTGGGCAGGATGATAATGGTCCCTTGAGGCTGTTTGGAGATAGACTCTACCATAGCCTTTGAGGATCCAAGGCTCCTCAGTGGCGTGCTTGTGAGTTCTGCTGGTGAGTAGCCCGTAGACTCTCCAACAGCTCTAATATGTACACTCTCTTGTTGATTGTGCACTTCTGTTTGTCTGACTGTGAAACACTATACATTAGGTCTAACTTCCGTTCTCTGTGGTTTCTCTCCAACCCCCATGCTATTACATCTGCCTTTGACACTCTAATAGGCTTGGCGAGCAACAGGAGCTCACCATGTGAAGGATTGGATCTCTTGAGTCAAAGAGATATATCAAGTCTAATCTTTAGAAATTGCAAGACTTACTGGGATCTTTTTCCACTTTTCTAAAAAGAGAGAGGGCCAATTTTAAAGTGGTCCAGAGTCCATCAGTTTGCATTTATTGCTTTATGTCAACTTGTTTACTTTTTTAAACATTTTTAAATTAGCAGGATGTTTTTCTTACAACATTTTATTGCTTGTCTGTAAGAAAGCTTTTATCAGCTTTTGGAAAATAAAGGTGCTATCAGTGAAATTTAATGCAGTTTAAATAGTTATCTATTATACTTTGTCTTTTTTCTCAGATGAAATAATAACAATCTTTCAAAAATATACAGAAAACAAAAATTAGGTCATAATCCTACTATCCTAGTAATCTTAGAAATAAAATGAGGTGCTTAGGGAGATGGCCCAGCAGATAAAGTACTTCTTTTCCAAGCCTGAGGACTGGAGTTCAGCTCTTTGGCCCCCAGGATGCAGAAAAACGATCTCTAGAAAAAGCTGGCTAGGTAGATGAGCCAAATCGGCAAATTCTGAGTTTAAGACACCCTGCTTTAGTGAATAGGTAGACAATGATCAAGGAAGACACCCATCAGCTCCTGGCCTTCACACACACGCACCGCACGCGTGCACACAAGGGGATGGGGGCGTCAAAGTCAGATTACTTCAGACACAGATTTGAAAATGCAGCAGTTGGGACTAAAAGTTGAAGACCTGTCATCCCAGCTTCTGAGCTGTGAACAAAGTTAAGCCTTCTAAAGTGGTGTATATAGTTAATATCAGAAAAACTTTGGAAATTCACTTATCCATTTTCTCCACTTAAAAGTTCTTTAAACACTCTGCACTCGCTCTTAGTTCCTTAATTTATCTAAACATGCTATATATTGAAATTAGTTACTTTGAAATAGTGATATTTCATTGTATGGGTATGATGTAAAGAATGAATTATCTGTGATAAGCCTTCTATTTCTAGTTTATTTTTGCATTAAACAATATTAGGGTGATCATGTTTGTATTTTAACAACTTTTGAGAATAGATCCACATTTTGAGTCTAAAAAGTTTGATGTCTTTAGATGCACATGAACAATGCACTGTGAGCAGTCCTAAATATCACTAAACTTTGATTTCGCCATCGGATAGGTAAAAAATGGTATGTTGCTTTAACTTGTATTTCGATAAAGGTTGAACATTTTAGGGCACTATTAGCCATTTGTATTCTTTCCCTGCTTGTTTTTCTTTTTCTTCCCTGTCCTGTGCTCTCCCCTTCTTTGTTTTGAATCTTATTCTTTAGTCCAGTCTGTCCTGGAACTTGCTCTGTAGCCTAGCCTCACCTTGAACTGACTTAACGCTTTCTGGTCCTACAGTTAAGGTGTGTCCCACAACATCTGATTCCCGTTTCTTATTTGTACATTTTGTTCATTTTATAAAATTATATACTTGGCCCATTTACAGATTATGTGAATCCTATAAATTAAGGGAGTTTTTTTGTCATGTAACTGTTGTTCCCAGTGTATCTCTTTTGAGTGTAGTTGACTGAATTATATAATATTGTGACTGTCACGATGTCCTAGTCATGGTCATTATTACTGTGTTGAAACACTGTGACCAAAGGCAACTTGAGGAAGAGATTTATTTGACTTACAAATCCCAAGTCACATTCCATTGAGGGAGACTGAAGCAGAAACTCAGCTAGGGCCGGAACCTGGATGCAGGAGCTGATGTAGAGTCCATGCAGGAGTGCTGTTTCCTGACTTGTTCCTTATGGCTTACTCAGCGCTGTATTTTATAGATCTAGGACCACCAGTCCAGGGGTGGCACCACCCATAATGGGCTGTGCCCTCTCCCACCAATCACTAGTTAAGAGAATGTCCTACAACTTAATCTATGGAAGCATTTTTCTCAACCGAGTGTCTCTCCTCTCAAATGACTGTAGCCTGTGTCAAATTGACGTAAAACTAACCAGCACGCATGGTAATTTTCAATGCTTATTAGCTATTGTTAATAATTGTAAGTATGTTTTTAAGCAAAGCCACTTAAAAGACACCTAATTCACTTGAATATCAACAGATGAATGGATTAAGGAAATGTGTATTTTTAGAATAAAATTTATACGGGTGTAAAGAAAAGTGAAATTATAACATTTGCAGAGAAATGGATGGAAGTGTAAGTGATTATGTTAAGTAAACAAATCTTAGAAAGACAAGTACTATTTTCTCTCACATGTAAACCATTTAAAAATGTGTGTTGGCCATGAAAGCAGGAGGGAGACCTTGAGAAGAATAAGAAATCTGAAGGGAATGGGGGCAAAGATAGAGTAATAGGATCCATATGACGTGAATGCAAAGGGAGGAGACTGAGTAAAGGAAGAGAACCTGTGATGGGATGCAAGGAAAAAGGATCAGTTAGAGCAGAGTATATTGAGAGATGTGTGAACATCCATGATTCGGTTTATTATTTTGTATGCTAAGTTTTAAAATTGTTTTAGAGTAAGAAAAACCAAAAATAACATTTAATCCAACAGTTACATAAGAAAAACTTGCATGTTAAAAGCCATAACTAGGACCTTGCTACTAGAATTGGGACTTCAGTTCAGTTTTCCTAAATCTGAAATGAATATACTTTTTCAAAATCAACTACTGTGTTTTCGAATGGAGTACGTTATACTAACTACTCCTTCTATAGGAATATTGGGTGTTTTGTCCTACTCCATCTGCTTGGCAAATTTATGCTTTAGTCGGACAGCTTTTTAACATGCTAGAATGAACTATCTAAATTATCCAGCTTAGTATTAAAAGAAGCTTAATTAGTTCATGGCTCTGAAAGTTGAGGAGCGTGGAGCTGACACTGCCTCGGTTCTGGTGAGGTCCTATTGGCAGTGTCACATCATAGTGCATGGCAAGATTCAGAGTTGGGAGGAGTGGGAACCAGCCACAGTGAAGCTAGGCTAAGGAACTGAGAGGTCAGATTCAGGCTTTGATAGTTGGCCTCTCCAAGAACTACCCAAAATTTCACCAGCTTTCACACCACCACCCTGAGAACCAAGCTTTCAGCACATGAACCCTTAGGGAACAAACTACTTCCAGATCCTGTCACTTTGTATATTCGAGTTTGGTTCATGTGTTTTGTTAAAGAAAGCTCCTGGCTTGGGCAGTTAAACCAGAATTGCATCTCAGCATTTCATACAGAGCTTTTTTGCTGAGTTTGTGCTGTAGAGTTTTTTTGAACTTTGGGGAGCCAGAGTTAACTGACAAATTCTGATTTTGCAGAATAAATCCTAGTAGATAGTAGACAGAGAAAGGAGAGTGGGAAATATGAGAGGAAAATGAGAATTCAAATTTTGCCTTAATGGCTGCTTTAAAAACTAAAGAAGGAAACCCAAAAGATGCATTTATAGATGGTCGAGTAGTTAGTACAACATATATGTGTGTGTGTGTGTGTGTGTGTGTGTGTGTGTGTGTGTATAGTTAGTATGTGTGTGTGTGTATTTAAATAGTGCTTCTGAGAACTAGGCAACTCTCCTTCCCCAGAAGCATTCAGCTAATCTTGTGAGATAACCATGGCTAGTGGAGCATTTGTCTCATGAGGGGAGCCTTGCAAGCAATTGAAGCCCCTTTCTGATTTGATAGAGTTGGTTCCCTGCGTACAATATGAATCTTGATGGAATGTGAAGCCTGGCCCACACCACAACAAAATCCAAGAAATAAATTGCTTTCTCCTGCCCACACAGGAAATGGCGCAAAACCCAAATATGACTAATTGGATGTTTCTGCCTAGAGCTGAATATAAAAGCTTAAGCACAGTGAAGGGCAATAAAGGGTGAGTGCACAAGAGAACTCAGTTTAGAAAAACCACAGTAGTGCATCTCTTGTCCATGCTCTTCTTATAGCCGATTTTAATTTTATTTCTTGACTGAAAGCCTTATTTCTTATGCATTTCTTCAACCTGCTCAGCAATTCTGAGGACATCGGTGCCTTGTTAGTGTGTTACACTTGTTAGTGTGTTACACTTGTTAGTGTGTTACACTTGTTAGTGTGTTACACTTGTTAGTGTGTTACACTTGTTAGTGTGTTACACTTGTTAGTCAGTCCAAATGGGCTTCTATTGCTCGTTTTTAGTTGCCAACGCTTCCAGGATTTTTTGTCTTTTTAAAAGACAGAAATCATCTTTATTTAAAAGAAAACAAAAATATTATCTTTGTATTCCCAATTATTGTCACAATTATCTACCATACAGTTTAGTTCAATTTTAATTGAATTGGATTGATATTTGAAGAAGCTAGCCATTCCTTTCTTGTTTCCCAAGTTGGTTTGCCATACATACCTCTAGTTGGTGTGAGTGATATTTTTTTTTTGTCCTTAGAAATAGCCCTTCGTATTCAAATTCTTGGTTGTCGTAAACTTGGTGAATTTTATGCAGTTCCCATGATTTTAGTGACAGTAGTTATCTACTTATCTTGCCAGTTTTGACTTTTGTCTTGTGACCACCATCTTGGAATTTTAGTTAAGTGTTTTCAAAATTTGATGCTTTATGAAAAGAATCATCAATAGGTTTTTCTTTTTTCTTTTTTTTTTGTTTTTTTGTTTTTCGAGACAGGGTTTCTCTGTGGCTTTGGAGACTGTCCTGGAACTAGCTCTTGTAGACCAGGCTGGTCTCGAACTCACAGAGATCCGCCTGCCTCTGCCTCCCGAGTACTGGGATTAAAGGCGTGCGCCACCACCACCACCGCCCGGCTAATAGGTTTTTCTTAATAGCAACCTAAAAGAGCTTGTTAAAGCCTCAACCTTCTCATCTGAAACAGGATCATGAGGCTAACAACTCATATTTTACACGGTTTTTAAAGAGACAGCAAATATGTCTAAAAAGAGCAACATCCAATGCATGTTGCAGCTATGCAATAATATTTGCTATTTATATTGTCTGTGCAGATTATGTACTAAGTGAAGGCTTAGAGAGAAGGCTAAGGCAAGAAGCTGGCAAACTTGGGTTTGTTTTCATAAATGACCAGTTAGTACATACTTTAGATCTTGTGAGCCATATGGTCTCTAATCTCTGCTGTTGTGTAGAAGCAGGCATAGATAGTATGTAAACAACTGAAGAGTTGAATGTGCTATTTGTGTTCCAATAAAACTTTATTTACCAAAAATAGGCAACAGGCTTGATTTGACCCATTAGCCATAGATTACTCATCTTTACATAAGACTGAAGTTGAAAAAAATAAATTCATCCAGTAGACTAAATTTTCTTCTTTATCAAGATTTTTACATCTAAAATAAGATATATAATAAGATAGGAGTTTTATTTCGAGGGTGTTTCTGAAAATCCATTTCAGAAATCCTTATGGTTTAAAGATATTGAACTGTAATGAAAACCGAAGCATGGAAAGCCATTTGTGGGTAAATGGAAGAGAAGTTAAACTAAAATTCTCTAAACAACAACAACAACAAAAAAAAACATAGTCTCTAGTGAATTTGAAACTTAGGCAAGAGATGTGGGATCATTCTATAAACTGAGCATTAGGAATCTTTATTCAAAAATGTGCAAACAGAAATTGACCTAAGTTCTTAAACTGATGGAATTTCTAGAGAATCTTTTCAGCTGTCAAAGTGTTCAGCAAAATATTCTAGAATTGTCTCCCCTGCTCTGGTGCAAGTCCCGTGACCTGGTTTGAGTTCTAATTCCAGCAGTGAAAGAGAAGGCTGGTTAGCATAGTTTTCACTGGTTCATTCATAATTCAGCAAGTACCAGTTGAGCACCTCCAGTGCCAGCTATTGTATTAGATAAGTGTGAACACAGCAAAAGTTAATGCTTCCAAGGATACGTGTTCAGTGGGGGTTCATTTGAGCGTCCAAGAAAACAGCAAATACAATGACTGTGGGTTCTAAAGAAGTTGTTTTTCTTAAATACATGAAATATGGATAAAACTCAGTAGCTTTTTTATTTTATTAGTAAAGTACAACTCTTAAAAAAAAAAAAGATGCTATAAGATCCATGATAAATTTTTGTTTGCTTCCAATAGAAAGAAGAATCAACACTAAAATATCAGCTTTAAATCAGAATTCCAGTAATGAGAAAAGAAAGTCCTTTCTTTGAGTACTATGTTGTATATATACATATCAATACATGTGTCATTTAACTAGACAGGCAAATCAGCGAAGTGAGAACTGAATAATTTTCCCGAGCTCTCACAGCTAAGTCACAGCAGGACAGGATTTCAGCTCTCATCTGAGTCTTTCCAAAAGAACATTCCTGGTCCTTTCCCATCATCATGCTTTGAATGTGTAAGGACTACCAATGATTGGGGGCGGGGAATAAAACCTTCTTCCTCCCCACTGCTTCCTTCTCTTGTCACAGGTTTACTTACAAATATAACCTTTATACCTATAATCCATTGAATAAAATAGCAGATACTTTCCAGACCGCAGTTGTTTTCAGAAGGAATTCCAATTATGGGTCACTGAGTTTGTATCGTGTAAGTGAAGCTACATTTTTGTCTTTTTTTTTTTTTCAAACTGAGATAAAACCGTAGTATTTTGTTTGTGTTTTATTTTGTTTGTGTTTCTTAATTTGCTAAGCATTTCTTCATATTATATACATACTTTGGCTACTAAACTTTTAGTTTTATACCACAAGTAAAACTTTTCTTTAAAACAACTTAACCATTTTAGTTGCAAAATATGTTTGACTAATGACTTTCAAACCTTAGGGAAAAAATTAAGGGTCATTTAGCAAACAAACTAACTGTATAAATTTAAGGATTTTCTATACTGGTTATTTTGATCAAAAACTTGCTAAGTTGATGTAAATGCCATTAGGGTCTTAACTTCATAGGTTCTTCTTCAAACCCTTTTTATTGTAAGCCAGAAAGGTAGATAGCTAAAACTGTGTTGCCTTGAAATATTTGACAACAGATAAGCATTGCATTTCTTTACGCTTAAAATTTTTGTAGCACATTGTATTTTTCACTCCATTAGTACAGGTATATAAATAAGAAAAGCCTATAATATACATACATGGACACATACACATGTCTTCCAGAACCTGAGAGGTCTTAGGATACGAATCCTGAAGTACTTGTTCACCAAATTTTGTGACCTTCATTCTTAAATGTGATTTTTTTTTATTACTGTGAATAGTAACCATTTTTTCTATCTTCTGTAAGATCTTTCTTAGAAGATGTACAGCCATCACCGACCACTACGGAAGTGTTCCTTAAGTAGTTTGTCAGTGAACTACCTCTCAGTTAGGAAGCTGTCTGAGATGAGTGCCCTGTTGAAAGTGGTCATGATTGTAACTAGTAATTAGTTTAAGAGGCTACATTATTATATATTAATTGAGCATGTGTCTATTAAATATAGTTGTGGGAATTACTATTTATTACTTTAAATGAACTTTGTTATTAAATAATATTAATAACATTGAAGATTTATAGCTTATTTATATACCAATTAACTTTTTAGAAGGCAGGGGAAAGATCGGAGATATATATCATACCTTTTTACTTTCTGTTGTCAGTTTTTCAGTATTAGGAAGTTCCAGATAAAGTATCAAGCTTATCTCACCTTTTGACTGCATTGCCTTCACAGGTAGATTTGAACCCACTGCTCTGCTGTAATTTACACTCTTAATACAACTGGTACAGTGATGTAATTCTCTGCAAAATCACATCCTGAGGTGAAAGTTTTAACTAGTGAGGTGGGTGGGGTGAGAAAATAGCGTGCATGTGGGAGAAGGTAGGAAGTGGTGGCCCGAATAGTTCTCAGAAGGGTCTCACGATCTTAAAACTCCAATCTATTCTAAAGAGGCAGGGAATACTTAACACTGACTGCACGTTGGCTCAGCTGTAGAATTTAATACATTTGCTGTTTGCGTTCTACTCAGTCAGGTGTCTAGTGTTAATTTACATGCTGTCCTACAAAACTGTCATACATAGCCTGCTTTTTAGTAGCTTTGGAGGACATTAGTCTCTTGTGACAGTACAATATGAACTCATGCCTTAGATCTTGGTTTCACAAACTGCATATTTGGAAATCAAAGGAAGAGAAATTTTTTTTTTCATCTAAAGAAAGTTATCAGCAGGAGTCAGGAGGCCATTTAATTTCAGACGTTTTTATGTCTGTATTTCTGTTGTTCACATGAACCTAACCTAGTGTAGTTTAAGATCCATAGAAAAGATCTGGAGTTAAAGGAGAAATCTGTGCCTCTAAATGTATGCCACACAGGATTTGAGTGGTAGCCTTAAACAAACCGTACAGTGTTCCATTTGTATTACAGCAGATTTTACACACACACACACACACACACACACATACACACACACACACACACGTGTGCAGGCACATGCACACCCACTCCACAGATTTCTATGCATGTTTCTATTCCATGCTAAGACCAGCTAAGAAAATAGAGAAAGATTGAAGAAGACTGGGAGAATAAACCTGGTAAATGTTGCTGTAAATGTTACTCCTGGCTGCAGAGAACTGAGGTGCGTGCTTCTTGTCAGTGCTGTTTTCATCAGTTTTCTTGCTATTGTCCACATAAAGATACACGACTAACTTAAACATGTTAACTTAAAAATTAGTATCTCTGCTTTTTGTTTTGTTTTCTCCTTTATCATTTGTTAATATTCTTAGTTTTGTGGTGAAATATGCACAGTCATAAGCAAAGCCACAGTAAACTCTGGTTGAGGTCTGAAAGTAATACCAGTTGTGGTGATGGAAGTAAAAGTTGCAGTCTGTGGGCCTTCAAAATCTAACAAGAAGGGACACAGATACCTGAAAGCTAATTCACAGTAAAAGGGAAACTGCCAGGGAGGAAAGTTTTTTGATCATTCTCTTGGTTGAATTCCTATAATTTTGCTGTTCTTAGGACACAAAACTTAATGGCACTCATATTAGTGGTGCAGGACAATTCTGTATCCTGTCAATCATGTTTTAAATAAATGCTGATTGGCCAGGCAAGAAGTATAGGCGGGAAAACCAGACAGGAAGTAGAGGTGAGAACAGGAGATTTGGGAAGCAGGAAGCTTCCCTGTCATTCCTGC
>JAQHUG010000200.1:2886307-2897955 GCA_028555095.1 Dicrostonyx torquatus
TTCTCTGTGGCTTTGGAGCCTGTCCTGGAACTAGCTCTTGTAGACCAGGCTGGTCTCGAACTCACAGAGATCCGCCTCCCTCTGCCTCCCGAGTGATGGGATTAAAGGCGTGCGCCACCACCGCCCGGCTAGGGTGTGATTCGAAAAGCAATCTATTGGTAATGTCTTGTCTTCCTTAAAAGACTAATGCCATCCTCAGACTTAGTTGATAAACCTTCTCATCCCTTCTGTTTTCTGAAGTGTGTAGAACAAGTCCAAAGACTTGCGAAAGTATTTGTAAGTTTCCTTGTGAGATCATCTGTAGAATCTGGTGCTGGCATTTAATATGCTTTACCCTTCTCTTCTGTTCATGTTTCAGAATGGCTTAGCAGTTGCATCGATCTTCCTGAGTCATCTTTTTATTCCTCTCCATGGTGTCCTGTTTTCAGTTTACTTGATTTTTACTCAGACCTTCTATTCTTTTGTCCTTTTTGCTTTGCTTTAAGTTACTTTTTCTAATTTTATTTTGGTGAATGTAGAAAGGACATTATCTTAAAGCCTTCCACTTTTCTAGTACATTTAATGCTGTATACTTCTCAGTGCTGCTTTGCAAAGAGAATCCTGTATTTTTGGTCACTCACACAGTCTTTGCAGTGTTGTCACTTGTCAGCTAAAATAAGAATTGTAATGCAAGTGTGAAGGGATAAAGGAGAAAGTTTAAACATGACTGTTTCATATGTATTTTGCAGCCTTGTATTAAGAATCCAACATGATTCAGAGGATTGTCATTTTAACAAAAGCAACCTCTTCGGTACTTATTAAGGGTATTTATTTACTGTGTTTCAACATAATGGTCCATATAGATAATACTGATATGAAAAGAAAATAATGATGATGGGAGGAAAACTTAACTTTATCAATGATCTCAATATCCCTTGTCGACTTGTGTTTCATTTGACTAAAATGTAAGATGTAAGATGGTACAGCAGATCACCTTTATTATTTAAATTTGTTTCTAAACTATATAATGTTAAGTCATATGTTCATTTATATTTCAACCATTCTGCAGAAACTTGCTTTAACTCGGCATTGTATAGTCTTTTAGTTCAAGTACAAATTAATATCAGGACTATTTAGTGTACTTCTTGCTCAGCATACTAGGTTCTGTCTTCATTTCTACATAAAACCAGGTAAGTATATGCCTATGGTCCCTTCATTCTTAGTGAGTTCAAGGCCAGTCTGAGCTACATGAGACCCTGACTCATTAATTAATGGATAGGATGGATGGATAGATGGGTTAAACCAACACCAATGCTCCATAAAAATGATAGTTAACTTTTATTAAACATTTTGCTTTGTGTTAAGCATTGTAGCGCATACTCTTCATTTATCCCTGCAGTTGAACTTTAACCATTGTGGAGAGTACAGACATTTTCACTCCAGCTTACTGTTAAGGATCTAAGGTTTAGGAAGTGAGTAGTCTCTGGTCCTGGAATTACACGGAATAGTTGGAACACTGCCCATTCTCCTCCAGGGGTCTTAAGATATTATGTGCCTATCTTTATATGTATATATTTTAAGTCACTGTTATAACAGATGTTACCTTCAGGTGTCACATGTTCCATTCAAAAACAGCTCATATGTACATGGAGGTTCTTTAACAAAACACCAGTGGTAGCTGGTCAAAACAGGTGGTAGCAGTCAGAGGTTTTTAAGTATACTTTATTTTTAAAATCTATTCTATGATGTGTGCGCAACTACAAAATCATCCAACTACAAAACAACTCAGAAAATAGACTATCCTCACAGTATACTATGTTTGGGGCTGAATTGGCTTAAATAAACAGCCTGTTGGAAGTCACTGCTTTCAATTGCTATAGTAATCTTAACTTACAGAAAGGTTGTTTTATCATCCATTAACTCGGAAGAGGAAATTAATTTCTGGTGAAACACGGTCTTCTAAAGAGACGGTGTATTTGCTCTATATGTTTAAGGTTAAGTGCTTTGCTTGGCCCATCAGTTTAATCTCCACAATAGTTCTGTGAAAGTCAAGTACTTCGATTTCTCTCCATCTTAAATTATGAAAGCGCATACACACAGAACATAAGCAACTTGCCTAGTGTCTAGTGGTGAGGAAGTGTGTATTCCTAACATACACATCATACTGTAGGAAAAGGTAAAGAAGAAAAATATGATTTCTGTTCCTGGAATTTGCATCCCATTGAGAAAGAAAGACTATACATGTGAAATGTGGCAAAAAAATGATTGCTGTGGTTTTGAGGGAGGGAACATAACTGTAAAAATGACGTGGATAAGAGAAATCTTGAATTTTCATGGACTTGGGGAATCTATCATACTTGCATTAATGAGAAGGAAGGAATTGAGGCTCTTGAAAGCACAGCTGGTGATGGCTATGGAATGTTAAGGCTTTGACGTCTTTATCCAGGGTTTGGTGAATTGACTAAGTGATTAGTATTTTATTAAGAAAATAAACTTTTAGGCATTTTGTTACTCTGTAAAATCTGAACTCTCCTTTAAAATGAAGCAAATTTGAATTAGAAGTATCATGGCACTGTAGAAAGAAAAGCTATTCTTTTGTAGCTTTACATTTGATGTATAAAAAGACCTTTATCCTAGGGTAGTTTGAAGATTAGAAATTATGTATATAGCACAGTACCAAAAGTACAGAAATTGGCCACTAGAAAAGTTAATGTCTTAACACTGCATCCCTGTTATCAAAATTAAGTCATGATGTTCTTATAACCCTGCGATGATGAGTTACTGTGTTTGGTTATAGAACACTAATATTTTCAAATTAGGTCATCTCCACACACTAAGTGATGTTTCATTCATTGGAAACCATGTCTGCTTTTGTTCACCTTTGTCTTCCTAATACCTGCCGGCACCACTTTAGTAAATACTGAAAGAATTAAATGATTATAAGTTTTATTTCTGGTAATCATATAGTCATAGAAAATACAAAATCTTAGTACTTGAACTTAGCAGTCTTCTGTGGTTGCATATCAACAGTATGCTCACTGAACTCATTTGAGGTAATGAAACACATGATACATCTCATTGCAATTAGCATTATTACTTAAATTGTTTTCAGCTTGCCTAATCATGACTTGAGTAGCATATGTTATTATGCAGACTGTGACTTCTTTACATTTTCATTTCATTTTGCAAAAATTAGAATTTTCATAAAATTCAAGTTTTTATAGAATTTTTTTTTAAAAAAAAAATCAGATGCCTAGTTTTGTTTCCCTCTTCAGTCTCTTATCCATATAAACGTTGTTTTTATTTGGCTTCTCTGACAAGGGAGAAGATGTCAACCGGACACTAGAAGGTGGAAGGAAGCCTCTTCATTACGCAGCAGATTGTGGACAGCTGGAAATCCTGGAATTCCTGCTGCTGAAAGGAGCAGATATCAATGTATGTATTCGACATACATTAATACTTAACGGCATATGTATAATAGATGTCATGCTAGAGAAAGTCTGTCATGCTTCAAGGAATTCTTTGCTTGTAGGTTTATGAGTTACTTTAAATAATATATAGTCCTACACAAATCATTCTTTTTTAAGTTAATGAACTATTTACTGCCTCCCCCACTTGGCTTTTGCTTTTCAGGTTGTAAAGCTTGACAAGTTACCACTGTAGGTAGTAGATGCTGTCTATCATGTAATGGGCACAGGACCCTGAAGTGGTAGGCTACACTAGCTTGGACCATGAGATAAATGTGAAAAAGTCATCAGGCAGGAGTTGTCATTTCCTGACTTGAGCCCTCTGTAATTTCAGGATTTTAGGAAATTGTTTAGATGATAATAATAGTGAAAGAGATAACTTTTTACCATGTCAGTTGACCCAACTTAGCTGTCTAGTCTTGCCTCCTCATTGGTATTTTTACCTCCTTCTTCCTTTCTGAACTACAATAGTGGGGAAGCTAGGTTCGGAGAAACTAGTCACATCAGGGGCAGATAAAATATTCAAGTTTAGGTCAAATTTCCTCTCCACACTTATTGCCAAGAGAAAACATTCCGTGTGTACTTCTGCTTCTTGATAACTTTTAAGTGACTGGAAACTTGTAATTTTTTTTTACAGAAAGGAAAATCATATTAATTTTGAAATAGTCATAAGAATTCCCTAATTAGATATAGAAAGGTTTAAAAAGAAGAAAAGTAGATAAAATTATCTCTTTGATGTCTATAGGCTCCAGATAAACATCATATTACCCCTCTTCTGTCTGCTGTCTATGAGGGTCATGTTTCCTGTGTGAAATTGCTTCTGTCAAAGGTAAGGTCAATGTTCATTTTATCACTTATTTTAAAACCTCATTGCTTTAGAACTAAACTGTGACTGCAGGGACAGAAATTGAGATCTAGAGCAGTGTTAGTTATAATTGCTGGCTACAGACTGTTTGCTTCCAGTTTGTGATGGTTAAAGTGCTTGGCCTAGTTTCCTTCTTCAAAAAATCTTAAGTAAAAGAAGTCGGCTAAAGTAAGCAAGCATTAACAGCATAAAAATGTTATCATCATGAGTGAGTAAATTTGCATCCTGGTACAGCGTGATAGAGCACACTTTAACAGGGGTTTGGAATTTTACACTTTATTTTCTGTAGTCTATACTGAGAAAGATCATCAGAAGTGCTTAAGAACTCTCTTGTTTGTTGATATCATTGAGACACTGATAAGTCTGAGAGTTTTCTGATGTTTCTGTCTTTGTTAATACACAATAAGAGTACAGGATCCAGCCTTGGGAGTAGCTAATTACTAGCTACCATTCTAGTTGTGTTATATTCTAAAAGGGAAGAAATCTCTATAGAGTAAGTCACCAAGCTTATATTTTATGAGCATACACTGAATCATTTCCACTTGGGATCTTAGATTACAGCCTGCTAAAAAAGAAAGCAGTAAGGAAAAAGAAAAAGAAATTAAATTAGTAAGCATGTACATATAAAGATTTGTCAAGTCCTAATGCAAAATATTTATGTAATCCATAGAGAATAGTTTCTATTGTAACTAAGACTGAAGATGGGCTTTGCACAAGCTGCCTGAGTTTCAATATAATAGAAAGAACTGGGGAAGATAAACACTTTTGTCTTAACACTTATTCACTACATCCTGAGAGCTCTACAGTGAGTCCTTAACACTGGTGTTGAGTTCACTCTTAGATCCATATCAAAAATTAACTAGGTATCTGTAAATGTGTGGTTTTTATTCTTTTATAATAAATTCAGTTCATACTTCCCTTAGCCATTTCTTGAACTACAGATAGAATGTTTTTTCTTTCTGATACTGTTTTTCTTTATACAAAAACAAAACAAGACATAGTTTTGTTTTAGTTAGAAAGGAGTCAGTCACTGTTCTACATTTTTTTTTGGTGTTTTTTTTTGTTTTTGTTTTGTTTGTTTGTTTGTTTGTTTGTTTTTGGTTTTCGAGACAGGGTTTCTCTGTGGCTTTGAAGCATGTCCCGGAACTAGTAGCTCTTGTAGACCAGGCTGGCCTCGAACTCACAGAGATCCGCCTGCCTCTGCCTCCCGAGTGCTGGGATTAAAGGCATGCATCACCACCGCCCGGTTCTGTTCTACATTCTTTAGTGTCAAAATATTATTCCTCAACTCATTTAGACCTGTATTTATAAGTTTCCATTGTTAAAGAATCTTCTACAATAAAGAATTCCAGCTGGGCGGTGGTGGCGCACGCCTTTAATCCCAGCACTCGGGAGGCAGAGGCAGGCGGATCTTTGTGAGTTCGAGGCCAGCCTGGTCTACAGGAGCTAGTTCCAGGACAGGCTCCAAAGCTACAGAGAAACCCTGTCTCTAAAAAAACAGAAAACAAACAAAAAAAGAATTTTTAATAGGCCAACTTGATTTGCATATATTAGGCTCTCCAGTGTGTCCTAATAAATGCTTTATAAATATTGCCAAATTATTGAGTTATGTTAACTAGTTTGTTTTTTATTTTACTTATATTTTCCTGGGTCTGTAGTTTTGTTAGCCAGTTTTGTTTTGAAATCAGGGGTACCCCGTCAGAAATTCCTTATTGCTAAAACAGGGCTATTCCAATGTATCTTTTAAAAGATGTAGTCAGAAGCCAGGCGGTCAGAAATTCCTTATTGCTAAAACAGGGCTATTCCAATGTATCTTTTAAAAGATGTAGTCAGAAGCCAGGCGGTGGTGGTGCACGCCTTTAATCCTAGCACTTGGGAGGCAGAGGCAGGTGGATCTCTGTGAATTTGAGGCCAACCTGGACTACAGAGCTAGTTCCAGGATAGCTAGGGCTGTTCCACAGAGAAACCCTATCTCAAAAAACAAAAACAAAAAGATGCAGTCAGTATTTATATTAGTTCTAAGTCTGACTTCCACCAAAGCTAAAATCCTTTTAGATTCTAGAATCGTTCACATTTGTTATTTTTTATACAACTAATATACTGTTAGCATAGGGATAAACTAATAAGCAGCAATTTAGAAACATTCAGTATGATCACAGCTAATAGAACATAGAAACAAAGAAAATTGTTGGAATCAAAACTGTGTGTGCCAAGTAATAATTTACTCACAAGTCAAATACCACAAGCATTCTCTCTCTCTCTCTCTCTCTCTCTCTCTCTCTCTATGAATAAAGAGACCGTGTATCTCAAGGAGATTTAACTGCCTAAAGGCCTGACAAAATTTAATGGATTCAGAATCTGTCCCAAGATGTAGGTTCAACAGCCTGTGTTCTCTCTACTGTTTAAAAATGCCTTTGGAATTAATCAGAGCAGTTGTGAGGCATGGAATGTACCTATATCTATAGATAGAAAGACATGCAGACTTATGTTTAATTGCTGAGCTGATAAATTAGAAAAATGCAGAGATCCACAGATATCAGGCTTCTATTTCAAGACTGAGATCTAACCACATGTGCTTGCTTCCCAGTTTTTTGGGGGGTGAGGGTTATTTGTTGGTTTGGGGGTTTGTTTGTTTGTTTATTATGTGCGGGGGGGTGTTTCCCCCAACTCACAGAAAAGACTTTTAATTAATGAACCAATGCCTTGTAGCGGATCATACAAAGGAGATTCATTAAACATTAGATAAAGCCTTAAAACATAGAAAGCAAAGAGGGTAGAGTCAAAGAAAACATTTTCAACTGTATTCTAGATAGGATTTTTACAAAAGGTGAGAGCTGATCCAAGACTGCTCCAAGCCTAGAGGTATAAAATGTTCATTAAGACCAGAGAATTGGTAAAGTGAATGTGTGATATTGACACCCATGAGAGAAGAGTAGTGACTAATAACACAGCATCAAGTGATATAAGGGCCATGCTCACTGTGGTTCAGCCTGTTTTTATCAAAGCAAAAATAGACTAATCATGTGTTATTTAGAATTATAATTAGCTCAGTTTAATGAAGTTCTCCTTTTTGCCCTAAAAAGTTTTTACCAGGAAATTCTTTGAACTGTAAGCACTGAATATCAATGCTATAAAAATATAGGCCAGTCTCCTGTAATCTCAGCACTTGGGTAGTGGAGGCAGGCTAAAGAGTTCAGGACCATTCTGAACTACATGAGACCCTAACAAGCATACCATGGATTGAGGCTAGGGTACCAGTGTTCAGTGCCTTTGCAAACCATGTAGTCTTAGTCATAATTTTGCAATAACAGCTCCATATATTCCATCGAGTAGGAAGTAAAATATCATTTACAAAAACAAGTATTTAGACTGTAGTTTGCTCTCCAGCCCCCACTGTAGCACTTTGGGTTTACAGTAAGCATCATTTTAAAGCCTGAACTTTAGTGGCAAGGTGGTTCTTCCAGACTTGAATGTGCATCAGCTTGGACTTGTTAACACTTAACTGTTGGAAACAAATGTAGCCAAACAAGAGTTCACAAAACACTGATCTGGGTCTCCATGGTTCATTACTAAACTCTTCTGATTCATATTTCAAGTGTCAAAGTACATCATATTTCAAGCATGAGTACAGTATTTGGAGAGGATCGATGGTAAAACCGTACACTTTTTTTTACCTCTACTATTTCTAGCAAATGGGCTTTTATAAGCCCCAAACTCAGTTTTTTTTTCAAGTTAAAAAAAAAAATACCCCAAGAGAAATATTGCTAGATTGCCGGTAGCAGCTTTACAGTGTTATGCTCAACATTTCTTACATCATTTACCAGGTACTACATTTCCTACATTATTACTTGTTAAAAATCCCTTATCATTTATATAATTTCTTATAGTTTATATAAATGATAATAAAGGATTTTTAAGTAGTTCAATATCCTTGTTCTTTAATCCTAAAATTATTTCTAAATCTGTTTGTATAGGGTGTTATAGAATACCCTACTTCTATTACCGGTCACTATTAAATGTTAACTTTTTTGTGAAAAACTGATAGTCAGCAGACTACATTGCTTATGTGGTATGCACTGCTGTTAAAAATAATAGGAGCTAGGCATGGTGGGTTATCCCTGTAATCCCAAAACTCAGAACACAAGCAGGAAGATCCCAGGCCAGCCTGGGCTATAGATCAGGACTGTCTGAAGCAGCCAAAACAAACAAATAAGGTAGGAATAGGAATCCCTTTAAATAAACATGTTACATCCCAGTAACATAAGTTTCAAAGCACTATATTCTTACTGTATCTTAGATTATAAAAACAGACAGCATATTTAATTTGTTTTCATAAACCATCATTCTGTTACTAATTATAGTTAACATTTTGGGGGCTTTATCTTCCAGGAAGACATCCAAAAGAAACTTTGTTTTTCTTTCTTTCTCTGCTTCATACTGTGGCAAAGAACTTCCCTCCTTGAGAAGTCTACGTGTAAATGGGGCAGCGAGGGGGAGGGTACCATAACAGTCCATTATTGTACAGCTCTAATTTAATGGTTCATGACTATTTGGATTACTCTGTAATCTATTTCTCTCATTTGTTAAGATTTAAACAAAATAGTCTGCTAAGAAAAGAGAACCATCTTATCTGTTAACAGGAACTTTTATTGTTTTTATTGAGCCATACATTTTTCTCCACTCCCCCTCCCTTCCTCCCCCTTCCTTCTACCCTCTACCGGGACACCCCCCCCCATGCTCCCGATTTACTCAGGAAATCTTGTCTTTTTCTCTTTTGTAGATCCATGTTTGCCTCTCTTAGGGTCCCCTTTGTTGTCTAGGTTGTCTGGGGTTGTGGACCTAGGTTGGTTTTTTCTTTTTTTTTTTATGTCTAGAAGCCACTTGTGAGTGAGTATGTATTAATATTTGTCTTTCTGGATCTGAGTTACCTCACTCAATATAGTTTTTTCTAGATCCATCCATTTGCCTGCAAATTTTGAGATGCCATTATTTCTTACTGCTATGTAGTACTCCATTGTAAATGTCCCACATTTTCTTTATCTATTCTTCAGTTGAGGAGCATCTAGGTTGTTTCCAGGTTCTGGCTGTTATGAATAATGCTGCTATGAATATAGCTGAGCACATGTCCTTGTGGTATGATTGAGTGTCTTTTGGATATATATCCAACAGTGGTATTGCCGGTAGATTGTTTTCCTAATTTTCGGAGAAATTACCATATTGATTTCTAAAGCAGCTGTACAACTTTGCACTCCCACCAGCAATGGAAGGGTGTTCCCTTTACCCCACATCCTCTCCAACATAAGCTGTCATCAGTTTAACAAGAAGTTTTTATTATTGTTGTTGTTTAAACTAGCTTATAAATGTAGTGGGTCTCCATATGGTACTTTCATATATACTTATTGTAGTTGACGCTCTTCCCTACCCTCTTCTCTTCCTCTCGATGTTCCTTGTCCGCACTTAATCCCTTCCCCCACCAGTGTTCTCTGCTTCCACTGTCATATCACTTGTGTTCTACTATTCTTCTCAGCGTTTCTCCCTTAAATTCTTTTTGTTCTATTTTGTGTTCCTTTGTAGTTTCTAGGCCTCTGTACATACTCATTCCCACATACAACAACAGAAAATTGTAAGCCAGGAGCCACATTAGAGAAAGAACATTTCCTGTTCATCTTTCTGAGTCTGGGTTCCAACCCTGGACTTTGCAGTTTCTGCTATTGATGTTTTTAACAATGTGTTCTTTGCTTTTTTTTTTTTTTTAACAAGCAGCCTCTTGGGCATGAAACTTAGGTCCATTTCAAGTCCCTCACAGTGTTGTCACTAATAAAGCATCAGGTGTATTTTGTGACTTAAAGGGAGAATTAGATATATAAGATTAAGGAAGGACTGGGAATCCGCCCTTTGCAGCATAAGCAAATAGGTGAGCCAAAATTATTCACTAACTTAAGCCACAGTTAATAATTATTTGAAACCTAAAAACTTCTGTAGAAGTGTTAAGTTTGGCTTCAAATAATATTTAGGGCCTCTGACTCTCAAAGAATCCAACATTCCCTTCTCAGTTGTCTTATTTTAAGAGGAGATTGCATCATAAAGAGACTAGCAAAAATTGACCCAGTAATAACTAAAGAACTGTTATGATAGGTTTATTAATCTCATAGACAAATGTACCATTATAAGTTCAATATTTTCATCTAGTCAGCTTTTTGAAGCTGGAGCACATCATTATTTCAGATGGTTTCTGCTGGTGACAGGTACTGTATGTTACAGCATCTAGTTCTTCTCACTCCTGCTTCCCAGGAGATCTGGTTTGAACACACTCTTTAACGTCTCATTATAAGCTTATTCTATTGGAACATGGGCCAGTCCATAAGAGCATAAAATAACTCACAGCTAAATAACACTTTCGAAGTACAAGTACTGTTTTGAGTATTTAAAATAGATAAGGCCACCTAATTTATCCCAACAATCCTGTGAACTGAGAATGTCGGGGTGGGTTTTATGGTTTGGAAAACTGTACATAAGAGTAAGTAAACTTACCCCAGGTTCACACAGCTTGTATGAAGGTGTCTTAGTTCATTTTTCTGCCGGTTTAAACAAAATGACATGAGCTGTCTAATTGATAATGAGTAAGAATTTAGTTGACTCTTGGCTTTAAAGGCTGAGAAGTATGAACATACGCTACAAATAACTTTCAAGAGTCATTGTACTATATCATCTTTTGTCAAATTGATAAACAGGAGTGACTGTCACAAGGCCACACATTCAAGCCATATCAGGGGTGTGGACATTGAAACTAGCCCAGCTCCAGTGACCTCTATAACCACCACATCACAGCCAAGTAAGTGTGCTGTGTGTGTAAGCTATTTGCTGCACTGTAATTTGTCGGTAGATACTGACTACTCAGGATTGATAGACTTAGCAGACTAGAGAAGACTTACTGTGCAAGAATGAGTGGTTCCTGAAACATGCTTCCTGAAAGAACTTTGTTTCAAGGATCAGTACCCCTTTAAAACTTAGGATGCTCCAACTACTAGAAGAGCTCAATACTGAATGTTCTTGGAGAAAACAGTTGAAAGATGCAGTTGTACTTATTCCATCCTATTTGTGGGGGAAAATCATGTGAAACCTTCAAATGTTCTTTTTATTCTGCTTAACCAAAAAAAAAAAGGTTTACTTTAGAGACATTAACATCTAATTTCACAAGGAGTAACAGAACAAATACACATCATTATATCTGCAACTAGAAATGGATAGTAGTCACTTTGTTCAAATAAGAAATAAAATAAAAGCCAGGTGGCGGTGGCGCACGCCTTTAATCCCAGCACTCGGGAGGCAGAGACAGG
>JAQHUG010000200.1:2899495-2923258 GCA_028555095.1 Dicrostonyx torquatus
AAAAAAAAAAAAAAAAAAAGCCCTGGGTAGTTTTCAACTAAATATGGCACAGAATACAGGACTTAAAATCAGAAACTCAAACTGACCCTAAACAAGTTTCTTATCTCTCTGAATTTAAGAACCTCAATATATAAAATAGTTAACAGTGCCCCACTCATAACACTGGTGAGAGAAAAACAGTAGCATTTGTCTATGATATATTAAAAACCCAAAATTACCAAAATGTAAGGGTCATAAAAATGTTTAGTATTAAATTAGAAGTCATGGAACTACTACTGTCTAAGCTGTCCTTACATCATGTATCTAGGATTAATATGCAAGTTAAATGTGCTGTCAAGTCCTGTACCAATAAATAAAATTTTACAATGTATGTAGTTTACGTATTTGGATAGTTTTTAATACCACTAAATACCAAATCCATTTTTAGTAGTCTCCAAAATGGAATAGTATCTGTAAGATCCTTGGCAATGGTAATATTTAAATACACATTCAAACAGTTAAAAGTTTCTCCGATTTGCAGTATTCTGATACAGTAGGAAATGGTGGCGCATACTTAGATTGGATGATAGGAAAGGGAAGTTGGATGCAAATGTTCACTACAGTAAGAGACTGATGTGACTAAGTATATGTCCAGCAAGGGTACAGCATTCCTAAGTATGCAGTTACACCATGAGACAGGCATAATTTTTTTTCATTAAACCACTATGTAATAAGCATTAGTGACTATGAGTTCACTGTCCAAGGTGTCAGGTTCCAGAAATGACTATAATAAGGACCTCTCATAATGGAATGCCACCTAAGTCTGTTACTAAGTTGTCTGTTACTCCAGTGAGTAATAAGAGGAGTAGGGTTCAGTTGTGAGTAGCAGAACCTCCTATTACAGGACTCTACACAAGACTGTGTCTCAAATGAGCGGTCTAATGGTTACAGTCTAAGGCCCAGCCACTGGCTCTACTTTCTATATATGAATATCATCAACCACCTTCTGTACCTTTCCAGCCCTGTGTAACCTGTTATGGTTACAGAATGAGTATTGCACCTGCAGGGACTGTCTGAGTTTGGAAAGGAAGAAGGGAAAGAGGTGAAAATGTTCTTCTGGACTTTTACTGAAAAAAAGGAAATGATGCTTGAGCTTTAATTATATCAGATAGTGACCTCTAGCTTGAAGGGAGCCTGAGAATTCCATTTCTTTTCAACTCTGTGTAAAGAAAAAACAGAGATAAAGAAGTTTTACTGGCCTTCGAGAGAGCCAGGAGATAGTGGTGAGCTCAGTATGATAGACAACATGCCATGGACAAACAGAAACAGGAGCCAGCTGCCTGGGTTTAGACAAACTTCGTAGAATGTAATAACTGAATACGAGTTAATTATTGAGTAGAGAACAAACAATTTTTTTATTCCTTTGATTTTTCAATTGGTGGGATATATAATATCAAATAAAGGAAAATAAACGGTTTTCATTTAAGCACCAGGAGTATATAGAACCAAGTGGGTGCGTCCTCAGACCTCACAGACCCCATGTTCTGAAGGCAGAAATTTCAATTTCAGATAAGCACAAGTACTTCAGAAAAGAAAGAAAATGCCTCTGTAATGTTTAAAAAAATTAATTATTCGAGGGTATATGTTTCTCTCAGGCCAAGTAAACATAGCATGATTAAATATTTTTTTGAAGGTTTATCATCACCAACATCATCCTGTTTGGGGTCTTTCCAAGGCCTTGAAAATACAAAGACTAATAGGACTGGCTCCTGCTGTCAACATATTTACTGTGGTAAAGGAACAGCATGTAAGAAAAGATGTCAGATTGATTTTAGGATGTGTTGGCTTGATATAAATTCAAAGCAGATGAATAGGGAGGGAGGGTGAGGCTTAAGTTCAAGATAGATGTTCAGGGCAGGGATAAAGGAAAACAGATACATTAAACAGCAAGTGTTATGAAAATGTTTTGATTGATTGCTTGGACAAGAGCTCATACATAAGAGACGGGGAACTGAACAAAAGTCAGATATGCTCTTGAAGTCCAGGGAAGGGTAGAAAGGGTAGCGTTAAAATACCGTGTACCACTGACAGCTCTTAGGTCAGCCAGCAGGAGCTGGGAAGCTTAAAGAGTGTCGTCAGAATCTTTATAAGGGAACTGAGGTGTCATTCAAGCCAGAAACATCAATGAAAGAAGTCTTGGGTACATGATGGAGATACCAGGAATTGCCATAGGTTTTCTGGAAGCTACAGTATGGACTAAAAAGTATTTAGCAAGAAATGACAGCAAGGTAATGTTCTAGTTTTGCTTTCTACTATTTTGATAAACACCATGAACAGGAGCAACATAGGGGGAGGAAATGTTTATTCAGCTTACACGTCCAGGT
Organism: Dicrostonyx torquatus; assembly: GCA_028555095.1. Taxonomy (NCBI): domain Eukaryota; kingdom Metazoa; phylum Chordata; class Mammalia; order Rodentia; family Cricetidae; genus Dicrostonyx; species Dicrostonyx torquatus. The sequence continues at coordinate 2,901,859 of JAQHUG010000200.1, forward strand.
CACTGATGTCAGAGCAGGCTCAAACAGAAACTGAAGCAGAAACTGTGGAGGGAGGAACAGCGCTTTCTAGCTATCTCTCTGAATCATACTCAACTAGCTTTTTTGTACAATTCAGCCCCATCAGCCTAGGGATGATACCACCCAAACCAGTCAAGATAATCTCTCACAGACATCCCCACAGGCAATCTGGTCCAGGCAGTTGAAGTTTTCTCTTCCCAGGTGATTGTAGGTGTGTCAAGTTGACAAGATTAAGCAGGTAGTAAACAGATTGCTTGCAATTTTTTTGTTACTTTCTCCATTCTCATTTATGAGGATGCCACTAAAGGCTCTTGGGAAGGTGAAAAGAATTGTTAGCATTGTGTTTGAGAAAGATCACCCACATAGATGTGAGTAGACTGAACTGCATGCTGCAAGATAAAGAAGTTAAACCAAATAAGAAACTATTGCATCTAAATATTGAGAAGATGCTGAAAATAAGGGTAGCAATGGAGAAGGTAGTTGGGAAATACTGTGATAGTACAGCCTTAACAACTGGTTAGGTGGAAAGTCTACAAGAAAGGCTTCATGGTGTGCTCACATTCCTGGTAAGTTCTTTACCATGAGAACATTGAAAGGAGTGAGCATGTAGGGAGAGATTACAGGCTTGTTTCAGGATATCTTGTCCAGCATGGGAATAAAGGTTGGATGTACCTGAGATAGCTAATGAAAAGACCTGAGCAAGTGTTACAGGTCTATGTGAATGAGGAATATATGCAGGACAACCAGAGAAGGTGGAAGGAGTTGAGCAAAAGGAAGGAGGGGCAGGCCAAACATCAGAGAATATAAAGACCCTGTCTTGAGAGTGGGTGTATTGAGTTAGGAGTTTAACTGTCCTCACTACTCAGATACATTAACACCCAGAGAACTCAGCATTTAGAGAACAATACTACCTTATTCCAAAGTATTTTTAGAGCAATTTAGGTCAGTTGCCAGTTGTGTGCTATGTCTTATTTTTTCCTCTTCCTTTTTGTCTTCTACTTTATTGTGCCGGTTTACACTAATGGTAACATAAAGGCTCGGGAGTTTGTTGTTTGAAAATGAACGAATGAGATTGAGAAGCCTCGGGCTGTTGGTGTAGCGCTATACTGTACTCCCTACAGCTCCTTGTTTGGGAGGTCTGCACAGAGTTGCACTGTGGAATAACAAAAAGATAGCAAAGGATAGTAGTTGCTGCATGCCACAGTAAGCAGTGCTTACCTCAAATAATTCAACATTGTTAGTACATTTTAACTTCGACCATCAACATATACACAGGTTTTACAGACCAAATTTGGCAAATTAAAAGATCCTTAGGAAGAATGACAAAGTCAGGAGATTATCTAATAATACTACTTTATGGAAAACGATACACCGTCAAAATGTAAGAAGAAATATAGATTCAAATAACTTTAAGTTTTCAAAGCAACAAAATGATACTATAAGAAAGTGGGAATGAGGAAGGAAGAGGGTGTATGGTAAGCTAAGACTCAGCTATCTCTGTAGCAGGAAATCAAAAGATAAAATTTAACGCTAGTAACTCAAATAGGAACAGGAATATATTATGTAAAGCTATGGAAATTATCACATAACTAAAAATGAATGCACAAAAATGGCTTGCTTCCTAAAGATATACCCAAATTCTCCAGTAACTTCATTAGTCTTTAAAAAAAAAACTGCTTTCCTTAATATTCTCACCCATGGTGACAAATTGGTTTATTTTTATGTTATTTATTGGTACATGTTTTGTGTTATGTTATTATTTTAATTTATTATTTTAATTTCATTTAAAATACTAGCATTTAGTATGTGGCCTATAAAATTATAAGTATTTTGTCGACTAAATGTTGGCATAATAGGAACTTTTTGAAAAGCTGTTGGGCTGGAGAGAGAATTAATGAGAACCTGAGAAGTGGAAGCTAGGATTCTTGGGGCTTTGAGGAGCAGGGATCTTTCAGGTGTTTGATCTAGGTGAGGCCACAGTTAAGTGAGCTTTAATTCCTCTTGGTCACCCTCACTGTTCCCCCTAGCTCCTCGTGTGTGTGTGTGTGTGTCTGTCTGTCTGTCCGTCCGTCTGTCCATTCCACAGAGTCTAATTGGTGCTGACTATATATTCTAGATATGAGGCCATCCACTAGAAAGTAGCTGACCTACCAGGAGTCATGCCCTTTAAAAAAAAGACTGTCTCTCCCTCTCTCCCTTCTCCAGAAATCAAGGGATATTGTTTTGAAACTTAGTCAGTTGGATAAATATGATAAGTAAAAGCTAGTTCGCTATTTTTAATGCTGATGCTGAGTTGCTGTGGTGGTTTAAATGAAAATGAGAATGTTCCCCATAGGGTCATATTTGAAGACTTGGTCCCTTGTTGGTGAAACTGTTTGGGGGAGGATTTGAACGTGTGGCCTTGTTAAAGGAGATGTGTCATTGGAGTTTGGAATTTCTAAAACTCACACCATCCTAGTGTTTCCCTCTGACTTTGGGCTCATGGATCAGATGTAAGATCTCAGCTGTTGCTCTCGTGGCATGCCTGCTCTATTGCTCCCCAGCATGATGGCCATGGACTAATACTCTAACACTGTAATCAAGCCCCCAATTAAATGTTTTCTTCACAGCAATAGAACAGTACCCAAGACAGTTGTTTTTTTTTTTTCTTAAAATGTCTCACTCCTGGAAAATAATAATGCATTTTCAATTTTTTATCTTATTACTGTGTATATGTGAGTGTGGGCATGTACATGTCATAGCACAGTGCGAAGGACAGCGGACAACTTTCCAGAACTGGTGCAGTCCTTCCACCAAGAATTCCAAGGATCAGAGTATAAAAGGCCTGTGCCACATAGCCACCCACCTCTGGCACTCACTGTTCTCTAGTGTGAGTTCAAATAATGAAGGTTTCCTCCTCTCTTTTCCAGGGTGCTGATAAGACTGTGAAAGGCCCAGATGGACTGACTGCCCTTGAAGCCACTGACAACCAGGCAATCAAAGCTCTTCTCCAGTAATGGATGGATGGACTGATAACTTGGGAAGAATGACTCTCCTGTGGCCTCACACTGCTGCCTGTCTGTCTGTCACTTTCTATCTGCCAGCTTCTTCAGCTAAATACTTTAAGAGGGGTGAGAGGAGAGAGAAATTCATAACAAATCAGACCACCAAGGGGGGAAAACCTGTTTTGGAGGAGCAGTGGGGAATGTGATCAGGCTTTTTCTGGGATTCCTGATCAAACCAGCCTCTTTTCCATTTCTAGTAAAATATACAGCTTATACCCAAGGGAGAGCAAATATACAGTGTGTGGAGTTCATTGGACCTTCTCAGCTCCCTAGCTAATTTATTAATTAGTATGTTGAAGGTCTGACTGTACAAGGCCAACTCTACTTATTGGGCAGCCCTAGCTGTGAGCAGTAGTGGCTGCTGTTATGTCAACTTAGGGTGCTGAGATAAGCAATTAGCTACAGCCTTCTGCCTTAAGAATGCACTCTCCTGGGGGTTTCTGGCTAGGTAAGAGCGCTGCTATGGTTAGTGACCAAAATCTTGAATGACTTTAATATCTCTGTGAAAGCTCAGATAAGTGGCGCACCCCTAAATTGCTGGATGACTAAACTTTGGATTTTCTCTCCCCTTTCACATCAATTTTATGTCTTGTTAGATAAAACTGACTAGTTTTATTTATAAAATGTTAAATTCTAGGAGCCTAAAGGAGGAATCATTCCAGTATGCTTATTTCTTTTTTTTCTCCTTTAGACTTAGACATTTATATAACATTGAAACACTTTGAGACTCCTGCTGGTAGTAAAAGGAGATTTAAAAATAAAATCATAGCCATAAATGTGTTAGTATCTTATAGAGAGAGAACAGTTGTCTTAGTACTTACGGATTGTCTTCATTTGCTGTTTGAGTGAATCAGCCTTAGTTGTGTTTGGAGAATGAAGAATATTCTTTGGAATGCCTCTCTGAGACCCACCATGGATGCTGATTTTTTTTTAGTGCACCAAAGCTATCACTGGGGTGAGATGCACTATTTGACTAGATGGAACCTCATCCCTTTAAAAACATGCTCGTTACCAGGTTCCCCTGAGCTGTTGATTGACTCTTGCTGGGCCAACACCGCTTCACCTCTGTAGTGTTTTTGTTTCTCTTAACAATCATGCATTGCATACATGTGACAACTTCACAATACAGTCTGTATTCTTAGAATACAGTGCCCTAAAATGGTGTTCTTAGGACCTGCAGAAAATTTAGACTTATCTCTAAATTTTAATTCATGAACAATAAAATGAATAAAACATACCTTAAATTTGATATCCTGCATTTAAAGTATTAGGATTTATTTGACTTGTCATCCATACAGGCTTACAAAAACTATTACAATCTTTCCTTAGCCACGTCATGCAATAATTGAATGTACCTCAAATTTTTAAAGGGGGGGTGGGATGGGGACTTATATTCAGATTATGGATAATTAAAAAAACTAATAATGATTTTTAAAGGCAATGTAGCATTCTATGGTAGGGTTAAACTATTACCACGAACAGTCAGCCTGGCTAAATAACTTTTGATCAGTTGATGGTTGGTGTGTGTGTGTGTGTGTGTGTGTGTGTGTGTGTGTGTGTGTGTGTTCTCCCATGAACTCTTTTTTATCCTGTGGCTTTTTCACTTTCAACTAGCCTGACCCTGTAATTTTTCTATGTCCAAGAAAACAATCACGAAACAATAGTTTAAATATTTTGGTGTATTTGGCTAACTCTGCTGTCTTAATGCAACCTACTAGAGTTGGACATCCTACACTTGATCTTAGCCAAAAGGCCACAAAGCTTAGAGTTGGACATCCGATAGTAAGTGGAGGACACTCATCAGTCTGTAACTGTCAATGTAATGGAACAGGGTGTTTTTGAGACCTTGGTTTCCACCTCCTGGCATACTGCTATTTTAAAGGCTTGAATTTTAACCCTTTACACAATTTTCGGTTTTTCTTTCAGAGTGTTTTGTTAGAGTTGGCTATTGCAGAGAGTATATTGTCTTATCATTCTAACCTTGGGTCTGCTTTCTACAGTCATTATGGTACTGAAACCATAGGATTCTTTGTACAGTTTATCCTGGTGTTCCATGTGATGCAGTAGAGGCTGTTTTGCCTCCCCCCACCCCCCTTTGTTGGCCATTTTGTAAACCATAGCTTTGAAGTGATTGCTTGAGAAAATAGCATATAAACATAGACTAGGATAGACTGACCATGATGGTTTACAGTTTCTTTAAAAAATAAAATAAAAAATAAAAAAACTAGGTTATTTATAATGTATTTCTGAACCACTTGGCAGAGAAATTCATGACACTTAATGTTAATATTTTTGAATAAAGGAAGCTAAAATGTCTGCTTTTGGTACTACACGCATTAATAAAAGGTTAAGTTTTGTCCTCCACTGAAGTACTATTTAACATCTAGAAAAAATCTGCATGTTCTATAGTTTTATATCAAATCCATCATTTCATATGCACTGTATCAAAAACAGATAATTTGCCTATTGGTGGTTAGCGTACTAACAAATCCCCCCACAGCTTCATGCCGGCATCTATAGATTTGAGTTCTTACACAGCGCTTGCATATCCCAGCTCACCTGTCTAGAAGCAGCTGCACACAAAGAAAGGCAGTAACTGCAGCATGCGGAAGCTCAAACAAGTAGCCTTCTAGTCACTTCTTTCCCCTGACAATGGAGCTTCAATTTATGTGTACTTGATTTTTTTTTTTAACTTCAGCTCAGCTGCTGTTTTCTTCATGTAATATTGTATACTTGGTTGTGTATAGAAGAAGCTGGTAAGAGTGCCCTCCTACATAAATAAGCAATTGCAGTGTTTTGCATGCAAAATTTTAAATTTTAAATTGTCCTGATTCTATTTTGTAAATGGAGAAACAATCAATCTTTCTAAGCAGTATGGAGGAAGACTAGTGTGTGCATTTTTGGTATATCTGAGTTCATGGTTACACAATGTCATTCCTTTGACACAGTTGGGTTTTTCATAAGTATCCTAGTTCATGTACATCCGAATGCTAACTAATACTGTGTTTAAGTTTCGTGTTGCAAGAACAAATGGAATAAACTTGAATTGTGCTACAGATAACATGTCAGCAACATGTTTATCTCCCGGTCACTGTCTCCTTCATTCCCAGACATCCTTCAACTATCCAAAAACCTTGCCTGGCTTGAGGTTTTAATCTGATTTTATCCCACTTCTAGAAGAAATAAGTGGGAAAAGAAACCAAATGTTAAAGACCTAATAGGAGTAGATGTTGCTCTCCTGGAGAGACTACTTCAGTATTAGTCATCTGATTCCCAGTGTTGTTGTATACGAGTCCAGGAACCCTCCTTACTGACTGAGAACAAGACACTGCCAATAGAGCATGAGAGTTATTGATTGATGTTGAAGAAAGTAGGGTCATGGGGCTGTCTTTGCAATGTTTTCCATGGCTCTCTTAGATTGCTGCTTGTTACTTGAAGACTTACATTTCCCAAATTAAATGACTGCTCATACATTTTAGAGTATACTTTTCTGGATGAGTGAGCTCTTTGAATCTCAAAACTGAGCCTCATTATATATGAAATCAGTTTGTCTCTGTTGTAATCCTTGTTGATACCAGAAAACTTTTTAAAGGTATCCATTAATAAAAACAAGGAAAACAAAAAAACATAACCAGTGCTAAGATACAGCAAACCCTGTTATTGACTAGAAAATAAACAAATACCTGATACGGCTTTAGGTGAATATGTTCCCAGAAAATTTTTCAGATAATTCTCATTTTAAGGTGTTGGTGGCACACACCTTTAATCTCAGCACTTAGGAGGCATAGGCAGGTGGATCTCAGTGAGTTCAAGACCAGCCTGGTCTAAAAAGTAAGTTCCAGGAAAGTCAGTGCTATACAAAAACCATGTCTCAAAAACCAAAGAGTCAAAGTCTATAAGAAGAGGCTTCAATCTGATTAAATGCTATAAAGGAATGGAGCCCCTTCAAATAACACTTAAAGGGCAAACTAGTAAGTATGGGTGGAAGGCATAGCTGCAAAGGAGTGAACTTAATAGCCAACTTGTTTTGTCTTTAGAGAGCAGCTGCACAGACCTTTCCCACTGCACAGTATACCACACTGCTCTGACTTCATCTGCCTGCAAGATTAGTGCTCTCCGAATGTGGTCCCTAGACCACATTGCCCTAACTTAGAAAGTTGGTAGCAATGCAAATTTATCAAATCCCAGCTGAGACCTAAGAGTCAAATTCTAGGCTGGGCCTTTGGGGTATTTTGATGCACAGGTTCTTTTCAGGGAAAGAACCCTGAAAATAGCCATAGAGGAAAGAAAGCATCAAATAGGAAAATTGCCAGGCATGGTTTCCCAGAGATAAGACAATAGATGTTCATTGTAAAATGAAGTTCTCAACACCCAAAAAAATCATCATATGAGCTTGAAGAGTATGCTTTGGCTGAAAGAAGGTTTAACTGTAAACCTAAGGATGCAATACTGTTAGAATGATCCTTGTTTTTTTATTTTTGTTTTAATATGTCATACCAGTTGTTTTAGACTGTATTTCTGTAGTTCACCAGCCCAGAGTTATCATCTCTCACAGCTAAATTCCTAGAACCTATGCTTTATCTAAGCCCCACCCCCTTTTTAGTCTCTGCAGTCCCCATACATATGAGTGGTTGGGAAAGACCATGAACCAGTGTCGCACTTCTACCATCAGGTCCAGGTGGGATTGCTCTAGCAGCAACATTTTATGGCCACCAGTCTGAAGAGCACGAAGGCTGAGTTCTACCCTGCGGCGTAGAAAGTGGAGCCCACTTCAGTGGATGCACGTCCACTGGCCCTAGGGTCTCCAGGATGCAATGTCTTCCTTCCCACAATGCAGAATCGCCTTCTTCTGACTTGATGTCATTCTCACCCAGTGATCTTGCAGAGATATAAGTCAGATCAGCACACATAAGCCTTTTCAAGGCTTTTTTACTTCGTTGAAATACAGTTGTTGAAAAGAAAAGCAACTTGAATAGTACTTGACCATGGCAGACACTCACCCTGTCCTGAGCTAAAGCTATCAGACACATTAACATATGAGAGACATTTTGATTCACTGAGTACAGCTGAAGACTGAACGTTTGAGCCATGACACTACCCGAGAGCCAGTGTCCCTGACCTTTGACCAAGAAGCCCCTGCATAAAACTAGTACAAACCCAAATGGATGAAATACACAGGTAACAGTCACATTATTTCATTGAGATGCTGACCACCAGGTCAAATGCAGGTCATGATTTGTCAGTTCAAAAACTTGGCAATTCTTTAAAAATGTAGCCACTGTGGGATACGCATAAACACCGCTGTAAATGGCAGAATGGAACAAAAGATCTACCCAGCCACCCTAGCAACTTCTGTAGGCTCAGCTGCTGCCACAGAAAGGACAGTCTTTATTTATCCAGAGTTCTGGATAGAACTCTAGGTCACATGTGGCAATATTCATAGCAACAGCATCTTGTATAGAAGAAAATAACTTTTAACTAACGGACACTGATTTTGAGACTGCTTCTAGGTAACTACATTTTTAAAGAATTTCCAAGTTTTTGAACTGACAAATCATGAGTATTGTGTACTTCCTGTTGTCTGATAACGATCACTATTCATCCCCAGAGCAGGCTACCAAGTCTGAGTTGCAGTGGCTTGTGACTTGCTGGTCAGGTTTCTCAGACCTGAATCTTCTGAGAGTAGAATATGTGCCGAAGAAATCCTCTAAGGGAATGGCCTGCTCACCACTGGCGGGCAGGGAGGGTGGGAACCCTGGGGAGTTCTGCTTTAGAGTTCTGATGGTCCTAATGGAACCAAGCAGAAGCTCAGCACTCCTCTTCAGGGGACTTAAAATGCCTCTGGGCTCGGGGACAGGACCATGCTTGCTTAAGAAAACTGGTTTCCGATATTTGCTCCGCAAAACACAGGGGGCATGGAGAATTGATTTTCATCTTTTTCCTCCCTCTTATGACTGTACCCTTGCATAAATCCTGTAGTTCACCTCATCTTCTGCAACTTTAATGTCCCACATCACTATAATTCTTCCAAGTGACAACAATCCATAAAAAACCCAGGGGAAATGTGGACAGTCACCACAGGCAACAGAACTTACCAGGGCCCTGTTTAATAGTCCAGAGAGAAACAAGTAATTCCTCCCCAAGACATCTGTCCTAATGTGTGTTGGTTGCACGACGCAAGTAGATTATCTTAAACACTTCAATTCCTCCGCATCCAAAGGTTTAAAGGAAGAAAAATATATGTAAATAAGTAAATACAAACCGTCTTTTAAAATGGGTATTACCTTTAAATTTCAAAGGACATGACTTCAAGAGGAAGTCTAGCTGTTCAAACATCAGGGAATTTTCTTTTAATCTAATCTTTGTCATCCAGGACAGTTTCCTTTGCTGGAGTATATTTTGTCTTTCAAGATGAAGATGCTCACTATTTTTTTTTTTTTTTTTTTTTTTGCTGAGTCAAAGGTATGTCTCAACAGGCCTGCTCTTAGTACTGAACAAAAGGAAGGTAGCTGTGGTTATGAGTTTCTCTTGCCAGCGTTATCAGGGTTGAATTTGCCTGGTGCTTCCTGATGTGCTATGTTTAGAGTTTGATCATGCTGTCAATCAACCCTTGCGATTCTTTTCTAAAACTTACATTCAGGTCTTGGCTCCAGTCTTGTCTTTGAAATTGCCTGCTCATGAGAGGATATATGTTTTCTTCCTAAGTCTCTGGGCTAATTATGTCAGAGGGGGAGGTGTGGAAACATTCCAAATAAAGGATTCTGGACCTTCAAACTCAGCCCACAGCTATGGAGCTGCACTTCCTGTTACCAAACCCAGAGGAAATTCTGGCACCAGTGACCAAGTTGCTTGTATGCACAAACGCCCATCCACGAAAACTAAAAGGCTCTAAGAGGAGCAGGGTTTGCTCAGCCCTGCCTCTCCCTGCCCTAATGATTCACAGTGGGTCTAAGAAAGTACAATTAGATCTTCCAAATCTTCATGAGATAATATGGCAACTCAAGAGATACATAACTATCAGTGACCCCAACTCCAACTATTTACTAAGGGGGTCAAAGATGCTAAGAGCACCTGTCCTTGAACCTGAAGGAAGCTCTCTGAACTGATATCACAGGTTGGGTGCACAAAGCAGAAAGTGATTTTAAGGCTGTTCCCCGTGATGGGCTTTGAGAAGGCAGTACTGGGTTTCAGAGATATAAAGGCAGTCTGCTTTCCAGCCTAAGGGAGGCTTCTTCAAGTGTGGAAACAGGAACTCGGAGAAACAAGGATGTCAGACCATCTGGCTGACTCCTAAGGTACTTTTGTCCAGAGAAAGCCCTCCAGATCACATCTCACCCAAGTTCTGGGCCCTTACCCCCAACCGCCTTTTATGTCTGAGAAATCTTCGTCACCCAACCACCTACACTAAACATTTCTTGTTTTCCTAATAAAGTGCTTAATACATTTAATTTATATTCTTGTAATCACCTAAAATTAAAGCCTGTATTAAGTCTTGACTACAGTCCTAGTTGCTTTTCAGTCATTTCCACAAAAAGCCACCAATGTCAAGCTGAATAAGTGTCCCATTCACACTGCCGCCCCTGGTGCAAGACATGGTACTGTCCCAAATTCCAGCAGGAAGTCTTTCCCACCTCAAGGAGTCTTCCATTCAGCTTCAGCAACACCCTGCCTTTACTAACTCATCCATTACAGTTTCACTTGGGTCCTCCAAAAACCGAAATTGAAGTCCCTGATTCCAAGACCTCAGACTGTGGCCCCATTTGTAAACAGCTGTGGCCCTTATTGTAAGACAGGTAGGCATGGAGACAGTATTACCAGGTGAAGATAGAGCAAGACCCTGGAGTGAAACGGTTGTCAGTCAAAGTCAAGGACTGACAGCCACCACAAGATGTGAGGAAGAAACAGGAAAGGATTTAAGGCTGGAGTTAAAGGGAACCCAGACCTGCCAACATCTCCTCTCTGCCTCCCACCCTTCAGCACCAGGAGGCAGATTCCTGTGGTGTTAATCCACCCAGGCTCTGACCTTTATCTCCTGCCATTGACTCTACTGCCCTGTTTCTTTCTGCCTGCCCATAAGCCCCTGCCAATCATCTTGGACATTTTCAGTCTCTGAGAAGCACACAAATTCTCTAAAACCTTTCCCTGGGCCTGGGAAGAATGAACTACTCTTAGGGACTACCACTGTCCTCATTTTTGTGTCCCTCATGCCTAGACAGTGTCTGGCATTCCATGGGTGCTCAAATACCTCAGTTACTTTAAAAAGTACCAGTACCCAAAGTGTATGTCCCGAGTCCATCCCAGGTAGACAATACCTCTACCTTCTCTGAAAGAATTTGCTAATGAAATACCTTTAGTTTCTCTAAACAAAAAGTAGCAAAAGAAAGGGGAAAATTCAATTTTCTTCCCTAGTAGTCTCACTAATAAGCCATTAGAGCTGGCCTGGCTTGAAGCTCCAGGGAGCCCATTAGTCCTTGGTGATCCCTCTTGGAAGAGAACCTGCCTCCCATGATCAGCCTTCCTGTTTATTAATACATGACAGGCTCGTTCTTCCGCCCATTGTTACCTGGGCTTCCAGAATCCTTTGAAGGCATAAATAAATGATGGTCAACTGGTCTGTTTACCCCAGGAGGTTGTCAGTGCTGAGAACTCCTTGACAGCTCTCCTAGAGATGATTTGCCACTGCAAATGCCAATTGAGGGAGCCCTATCCCCCTTCACAGAGGTGCTCGGTGATTGAAAGAACCAACAGAATCAAACAGGACAAGTCTTCAAGGATGACAGCTGTGCAGGCTTGCTTTTCAAATCATTTCTACCTTAGCAGGGCAGAGGACCTTAGTTCATCAGGTAAATAGATTCTCCATGATGCTAGCACCCAGAGGTCTGTGGGGCAGTAACTGGGGTATCAAAGTCAGGCAAGGGGCCCAGAAGATGATTGTTCTCCCAACTGCCTGCCAAAGCCTCTTTGTGTCCCCGCCCACGTCCCCTGCCTTTCTCCAACACTGAGGTATTTTTTTAGCCGTAAATAACACTGAAGAGACAGCTCTCACCATTCACTGAATAGAGGAGAGAGAGGGAAAGCGGTATAGTATAGGTAAGTCTAACCTTGAAGGGAAATTAAAAGCCAAAGAAAGGCTGCCAAGATGGCTTGGTAGGTGGCAACATACCATCAAGGCTGAAGACCTGAGTTCTATTCCCACGACCCAAATGATGGAAGGAGAGAACCAGCTCCCTCTAGGTATTCTCAACCCTCAGCACATTCTCACACATGCATGTGCTTGGTGTACAAATACACACATGCACACAATGCACAATAAAATTTTTAGAGCAAAAGAAATATGTATTATCAGAAGAGACTCTAGTCGATAGGGGCCAGCAAGAGGCTTTGCTGTTAAGTGCACATGCCACCAAGCCTGCTGCCCTGAGTTTAATCCCCTGGGCCCAATGGAAGGAGAGAACTGAATTCTGCAAGGTGTCCTCTGACTACATGTGTGCTGTGGAACACACACACTCACACACACACACACACACACACCTCTTTGGGGGAGCAGGGAAACAAATGATTTAAATGAAGGAGAAGAGTACACTAGAGATCAAGTAATGGCACAAATCATAGTCACAAGTCAAATCTGGGATGGAGTTTTTGCAAAGAAACTTTTTTTTTTGTTTTTTGAGACAGGGTTTCTCTGTAGCTTTGGAGTCTGTCCTGGAATTAGCTCTTGTAGACCAGGCTGGCCTTGAACTCACAGAGATCCGCCTTCTTCTGCCTCCCAAGTGCTGGGATTAAAGGCGTGTGCCACCACCGCCCAGCTGCAAAGAAACATTTTTCTAAAGTTAGGGTTTTATTGCTGTGAAGAGACACCATGACCAGAGCAACCCTTATAAAGGAAAACATTTAATTAAGGCTAGCTTACAGTTCAGATGTTTAGTCCACTGTCATGGTGGGAAGCATGGCAGTGTGCAAGAAGACTTGATGCTGGAGGAGGAGCTGAGAGTTGTACATACATGTGGATTAGCAGGCAGCAGGAATTGAACTGTCAGCCATTGAGGTTCTGAGACCCCAAAGCCCACGCCCTAGTGACACACTTCCTCCAACAAAGCCACACCTCCTAATAGTGCCACTCCCTATGATTTTTTTGAGGGCTATTTTTATTCAAACCACCACACCATTCTTCTTGATTTTTTTTTTTTTTTACAAGAACAAGGTGCTGAAACCCTGTTGCCTGAGACAGGATAAACTGGTGCTGAGTTGGAAGCTTCCACTCTCCTAGAAGGTTTTCACAGTGCCAGTAGGTGCTATTAATGATCCTGGGAGAGAGAAGGTGTCAGTGATCTTAGTTACCCAATGAACTATAACACCAACCTGACAGATAAGATGTGCCTAATGGTACAATAATAGCACAAATGTTAGGAGATTAACCAACCACTCTGCTTGGATTTAAAACCCACTCCCACAGGAGGGAATGCACACTTGATACTGTAAATGTAGCCAATACCCGTAGCTGGGTAAGCTGCAGACCATAGAGGGGGCCATCACTATTGTTGATAAGCTAAATTGGCATGCACCAAACTTCTCTCTATTTATGTTTAAATCCATAGACAATCCTCAGCCTTAATCAGAGAAGTCTCTCTTTTCAGTGCATGGCAATGAATACAGAAATTCATGTTCAAGATGCTGAGAGTGGCAGATGAATGCTGAGTGCTAGAGAGGACCTTCACACCGCCCCTTTTAAGGCTCAGAAAACACCGTAGAAGCTGAAGCAGAAAGAATGTAAGAGCCAGCAGACAGGGAGAAAAGCTACGAGGCACTATCTTCAGGCTATGACACAGCCATTGTTAACACAGTCTCACAGCAGCTGGACCTGCTTAAGACTGAACCCATCAGCCACCAACCATAGGTCATGGGACTCTACCTCTCCCTGATCAACTAGCGAAAGATTCCAGGGAAAGAATGGTCATTGTCTTCAGTTGTGTGTCAAATAATGAGCCCAAAAGACTCTAATAGATAGTTTCAAATCCATGGCCATACAGATCGTCTCAGTTAAGATCTGCGGGTCCCACAACAAAACAAAAAGGCATGAACATGGAAAATGGATGTATAGGAGGGAGAATATTATTATATTCTATTATTATTATAGGCGTGGGAGGGAGATAGTAAGGGGCAGTTAGACTAAACAGAATTTACTATATACATGTACGAAGTTGTCAAAAAACAGATTGAATCAAGAAAAAAATCTGTGTATACTTTATATAATTTAATTGTGTATACTTTAGTCTGGAGGAGCCAGCCCTGAGGACTCTCAGTAACAAGATTCTGCAGCCTGGGTTTCCTTAGCAGACGGTCTAAACAGAACTTACAGTTGATAAGCCCACCCACCAGCTCGGGGCTTCTCTGCTCATTCTGTTGTGTTTGTGTTACCTTTTGTGGATATACAGCATAAAGTGTGCCATTTACGCTTATGCTTCCCGGGCAGGAAATACATTCGCAGAGTTGTGCAATCACGATTACCACTACCTGTTTCCACAGTTTTCCATCACTCTAAACAGAAACTGCAATCATTAAGCAATGCCCTGGCCCCGGCCTCAGTAACCCATATTCCGCTTTCCGTCTCTCTGACTCTTCCTACACGAGATGCCTATTACAAGTGGGACAGTGCAACTCTTGTCCTTTTGTGTCTGGCTTATTTCACTTAGCGCGTTCTCTGATTCATCCAGGTTGTAGCATGTATCCGCATTCCATTCCTTTTATGACTGCCAAGGATTTTATGTAAATACTCTATTTTTATCATATCTTCAGCAGCTCACAGACTTAACTTCTACTTCTGACCATTGTGTGAACTTTCTCACTGCTGTGACAAATGCACGTCAAAAAAAAAAAAAAAGGCATATTGTCACTCGTGATTGAAGGGGATAAAATTCACCCTTGGGGGGGGAAGGAGGCGTGGCAGCAAATGGCCCCGTGGCAGCCGGAGGCTGAGACCCCTCACGTCTCAGAGGCACAGGAAGCAGAGAAGGAAAGACTGGCACTCCTCAGGCTTTCTCCTTCTCCTTTTAGGAACCTGGGCCCGCAAGCCTAGGGGTTGATCTACCTACGTCCAGGACAGACCTTCCACCTAGGTACCCAATCCTCTCTGGAAATGCCCTTGCAGACACTCCCAGAGGTATATCTCTAGTGACTTAGACCTATTCAAGATGTCAAGTGAAGATTACCCGGTACTGAAGTGTCTGCATCCATCTACAAGTCTGTGGATATTCTAATCACGTTTTAATTCCTTACAATCCCCTAGTGAAGATCAGGGCTCAATGGACACTTGAGGAATACATTTTTAATGAAAGACAAACCACAAACGGGGGGGGGCATCAGCAACAAAGACCATTCAGAAAGAAGAAAGTACGACAAAGCCAGATATATAAAAAAAAGTGTGGTCTAAGAAATATAAAATACTGCATCTATGAGATAAGAATGTGCCCTAAAACAAACAAAAACAAACATACCTAGAACAAAAAAAAAATGACCTCTATAGAAAATAACTGTATGGAAACAAAAGTAAACAGTGTAAGAGATACAAATGTCCGAAGTTGAAAAGGTCACCCAGGAACAATAAAGGAAGACCATGGTGAGAGATAGGAAAGAAAAGTAGAGATGTGGGAAAGGAGAACTGGCCCCTGACATGAAGTGCCACACGTAGGAGAGAAACAGCAGCAACAAAAAGAACGTGTAAAATAATAACAGCAACAGCATCAAGAGGATGTCCCAGCTGACCCCAGTGAGCAGGGGCCACTGAGTGTCGCACTCAGAGGACGTACACTCAGCCATTCTCCCAGACTGCGGAGCATTGGAGTCTGGCAGGAGTCCCAGCTGACACCCAGAGAGAGGAAAGGAGTCGGGGAGAGTCCTGACTTCTCCCTCCAGCTCCGAAGACTACAGGCGGGAGAGCAGTGTCTTCACACTTGTAAGGGACAATGATCTCTAACCTCGAAAACACATGCAGACCACATGGCCAAATGAAGCATTGTACTTAGCAGTTTTTCTAAAACACCCATCATGCACCCACTACTATCAAGGAATATTCTTTCCATGAAACGCTTGGAGTAATTTTTGCTTATTAAACTGAGTCATTTTTTTTTTAATGACAAGGAGCCTTTATTGCTGATCCGCTTTATAGAACATTTAGACTGGAGATTACTGATCTTATGTAGAGCTGAGCAAGTTAGACCCACGGACTCTAAATAAGAGAGTGACTGATGGTCACTCTCTGACATCATACTGAAATAGTCTGAATTTCTTGTATCTGTTAAACCAACACTTCACTAAAACTACAAGGAAAATGCTTCATCTCCCTAAAATTGTCTCACTCTTATTTCCATATTTAATATTTATTTGTCTTTCATACATATAGTGACTTTTAAGATGTGAAAATATTCTTTGAATTTTTCTACAAAGGTATGGAGAAAGAAGAACTATGGCATTTACATTTACTAAATAATACATTACATGTAATTTAAAAATCATGCTAGATTTTTAAATTATAGATTTTTTCATACAGTATATTCTGATCACATTTCCCCTCCCCAAATCCTCCAAGATCCTCCCCACCTCCCCGCCCACCCAATCTCCACCCCCTTCCATTGACTCTGTCATTAGAAAACAAGCAGGCAACCAAAGTGAAGAAGGAAAGAAAACCCAAGATAGGACATAGACTAAAACAAGGCCCTGCCCATGCTACCACAGTCTCTGTGAGTTTATTTATCTGCCAGCCCTGTCGTGTCTAGAGGGTCTTGTTTCTTTGGTGTCTTCCATCCCCACTGACTCTTAACAATCTTTCTACCTCCTCTTCCCCAGAGTTCCCTCCTGAGCCCTGAGGGGAGAGATAAGATGAAAACATCCCAGTGAGGATGAAATGTTCCAAGGTCTCTTACTCTCTGCACACCGTCCAGCTAAGGGTCTTTGTGGTTGTTCCCATCTGCTGCAGGAAGAAGCTTCTCTGATGATGGCGGATCAATATACTGCTCTAGGAGTATAGCAGGATGTTGTGAGGAGTCATTTTATTTCTACATTCCTTTATTTTGGCCACCCAAGCTGTGCCAGGCATGGGATTCATCTTATACAGTGAGCCTTAAATCCAATCAGATAGTGGTTGGTTAACTCCCACAACTTCGGTACCACTATTGTATCAAAATATGATGAAGGCAGGCCACCACTGTAGGCTGAAGGACTTGTAGTGAGTTGGTGTTTACTTTTCACCTTTGGTAATAGGAAGAGTACTGTCTTAGTTAGGGTCTCTATTGCTATGAAAATACATCATGACCATGGCTACTCTTATAAAGGAAAACATTTAATGGAGTAACTCACAGTTTCAGAGGTTTAGTCCATTATCATCCTGGTGGGACACGGTGGCATGCAGGTAGACATGGTACTGGAGGAGCTGAGAGTCCTACATCTTGATCCACAGGCAACAGGAAGTGAACTGACCTAGGCATAACTTGAGCATAGGAGATCTCAAAGCCTGCCCCCACAGTGACATACTTTCTCCAACAAGGCCATACCTATTCCAACAAAGCCACACCTCCTAATAGTGCTACCTCCTGAGCTTATGGGGGCCAGTTACATTCAAACTACCACATTCCACGTCCTGGCCCCCATAACCTTGTAACAATATTATAATGCAAAATGTATTTAGTGCAACTTCAGAAGTCCCCATAGTCTATCACAGTTTCAACAATGTTTTAAAATTAAAAGTCTCTTATGAGATTCATGCAATTTCTTAATTGTAATCCCCAAGAAATCAAAATCAAAAAACAAATCACATACTTCCAACATATAATGGCATAGGATATGCATTATCATTCCAAAACATAAGGACATGATCATAGGGAGGAATACTGCACCAAAACAAGACCAAAAACCAGCTGGGCAAACTCCAAACTCTGCATCTCCATGTCTGATGTCAAATGCTCTTCAGATCTCCAACTCTTTCTGCTTTGTTGATTGCAGCACACTTCTTTCTCTTGGGCTGGTTCCACTCCCTGTTAGCAGCTTCTCTCAGCAGGTATCCCATGGCTCTGGCATCTCTAATATCTTAGGGTCTCCAAGGCAATCCAGGCTTCAGCTTCACACAATGGTCCCTCTAGGCCTCCATGCAGGGACACCCCTCACACATGCCTGGCCTCAGTGACTTTCGTTAGTCATAGAGAAATGTTCCATAACCCCATTCTTCTATCCTTAAAGCCAGAACCATGTGGCCAAAGTTGCCAAGTTCTGTTGTTTACTGGGCTGAAACATTGTCCCCCCATTCAATTACAACTTCACTAACGTTCTGTTCTCAATGGTTTCCTTCACTGCCTAAGCTACCTATCTTGAAAATCAATCTGTAGACCAGGCTAGCCTCAAACTCAGAAATCCACCAGCCTCTGCCTCTGGAGTGTTGAGATTAAAGCTGTGCATCACCACATCAGGCTCTAAACTTTTCTTTAATTCCTTTTCACAAGTTGTTAATTTAGCTGGGTGGGATCTTGCCCTGAGGTCACCATTCCCTTTATTCAAATTTTTAATCTATTTATCTCCTTGAACACAGGATTTAGCTCCATTCTACTCCCTGTTGCTTCTTTTCTCCTCAAATTGTACATTTTTTTTCTTGTTCAGTTGCTCCTTTTTATTATAAATCTTCATTAGCATTAACACTAATAACCAGATGACAGATTAAATACTATGGTTGTTTTGAGATTTCTCTGCCAAAGGAATTAATCCAAAACTCTTCATTTTAGCCTCAGGCAGACTTTTTGAGCAAGGGCAAAAAGCAGCCATATTCTTCACCAAAATATCACATGAATGCTCTCTAGGCAACACACTAAAAATTCTTCTCTTCTGACAACTCTTGAGCCAGGCCCCACACTTCATCAAGTCACACTCAGCACTACTGTCTTCCATACTCCTACTAGTGTGACCCATTGAGAAGCACTTAAGCGATTCAATTGCTTTTCTAATCCACAGTCCCATAGTCCATATTCCTTCACACAAAAGCATGGTCAGGCCTATCACAACAATACCCCAGTCCACGCTACCAACTTCTGTCTTAGTTAGGTTTCTATTACTGTGAAGAGACACCATTACCTCGGCAACTCTTATAGAGACAACATTTAGTGGCTTACAGAGGTTTAGTCTATTATCACCATAGTGGGACATGACACCGTGCAGGCAGACATGGTGAGGAGAAGGAGCTGAGAGTCCTACATCTTGATCCATAGGTGACATAAGAATAAACTGACCTAGACATAGTTTGAGCATAGGAGACCTCAAAGCCCACACACACACTTCCTCCAACAAGGCCACATTCCCTATGAGCTTATGGGGGTCAATTACATTCAAACTACCACAAGTACCTTCCAGTACCATCAACGCTAGTCAGTAGGGATAAAGGCTCTAGGTAGGCACCAGCTCGACTTCTCCATGTTCGGTGAGTTTGATAGGTGTTGTCTTCAACATTACAACCCTACTGTCAGTTTGTGGACAGAAACAAGTAGCTTTGACAATAGCCTAGGTTGTTTGGGCATTCCTTTGGGCCCCTTTGGCCAACAGCTTAGTTAAATGTCACCCATTCCTGGCACTGAAGGTTTCATTTGGTGACAATAAATGTCTAATTGGGGCTTTGTCTCTTTTGTTATTTTGTGATTCTATTTACATTTCTTTCATATATGTATATATTTTAAGAAGTTTCTACTGTAGTGGATTTCCACATGACCCCTCAGACAGCCCTTAGTTTTAACTGTCTTTATCCATATTCCCTCCCTTTCCTGATCTTCATTCCCCCCTTTTATTTAATTCTCTCATTTCAATCCCCACAACCCCACTGCCCTGTCCATCCACAGCTATATATTATATTTTACCTTCCTCAGGAGATCCTTCCCTCCCGCCAGTTCCCTTACTCTATACCTAACCTCTGTGGTTGTACAGATTATAGCTCAATTTTTAAAGACTTGAAAACTAATATGCACATAAAACTGAATCACCTTTTATCCTTAAATTGCCAATAAAATTCTTTGTGGAAAATAAGCTATCACCTGGGATAAACAGAATAAAATCAAATAAAGCAACGATACCAAGTTTCACTAAATTCTACTGGTGTCCCAAAGCTTGCAAGCTAGATCCTGTCTCTATATCATAAAAGAAGATTCAACTGGATATTAAGGACCAGGAAGTCTGATTTTTTTATGTAATCAAAAAAGATTGAAAATGATTTGAAAGGACTAATTGTCTGTGTGAGCCAACGTTGTGTAAGGTCACCCTAGTATACCACCTACACCTGGGGTCTCCATCCTCTACCAGCTCCTTGTCTTGGAAACTCTTTAATGAAAAGATGCACTGAGACTATGTCCTGTGTTAGAAGTCTTGGGAGTGAAGAGGTGCTCCAAGCCCCTGTATAGAAAGCACTGGAACCTTTACACCTTATCAGCCTCGATGACTAACATTAAACAGAAATACTATAAATCCTGTTTGAATTTTTTAAAACCTCTTCTCTCTGTTTGGGTTTTCCTCAGAATTTCTATACCTTTATTGAATTTTATTTTCATATCCTCAATCACCTTCCTTATTTCAACTGTTTGTGGAATTTATTTTTTTTTGTTTGCTTGGTTATGTTTTGTTTGTTTGATTGTTTTGTTGCTTTTTTTGTTGTTGTTGTTTATTTGGTGACTATTCATGCACTCTGAATTCCTAGCATGTAATTATAGCTACTGTGCACAAGATCAAGCTAGCCAAAATTCCAATATGAAAAGGAAGGAGCTATTGGCACTCTGTGATTGCTAGGAAAGGGAGAGTCAGTCTTCTTCAGGGATGAAGCTCCTGGTTAGTGGCCCTAGTTCCAGTGGTTGGCCCTAAGCTTCCATCAACCCTTCACCTACATCTTCAAGCTGACTCACATCATTCCAACTTGCTACCTCACTGAGTGGACTCAGCTTCTCTCTCCTTGCAGCGCTGGATTACATGTACATAGAAGTGTCATGGTCCTCTGCAGGTTGGTAGCACCATTTGTGTTTTTCCTGTGTTAATCCAGTCACCAGCCTGGGCTGTAGACTGATGACTTGTTAGTCCCTGGTTGAGATGTATAATTCCATAATTACTAATGTTTACTTAACATCCTCTCTGGTGATGTAAGGCCAATAGCCTTCAAGATGATATTCAGTTGCTCTGTGTGCCCACTGTGACCCACTCAAGCCATGAGTCTTAAATCAGGGTATCAAAGATAGATGGCAGAAGTGGTTATGTTATCTCAACAAGAAATCACATCATCGTTTCTGGCCTACCTAACTGGTGTAGGAGGTCATTCTGTTTATGTGTTGCTTTCA
>JAQHUG010000200.1:2927879-3005868 GCA_028555095.1 Dicrostonyx torquatus
TGGTGTTTTGTCACAGCAGCTGAGCTGACTAATACATCAATTCTTACACAGTTCAAATGCTGCCCCATGGCACTCAAATTATTTTCAATTATTTATTATTCTCTCTCTGGAGTGTGTTACCTTAAATATACAATAAGCTTTTGTTAGTTCAGTATGCCTCCATTACTAGGATACAGTTAACTTAGGACAGTAAAGATTTTATCTGTCTTCTTCAGGCCTTTTAACATGGTAGGTAGTAGATAACTTATTTATAAATGGATTGCTGCTGTGGTTTTCTGTAATGAGCTTGTGTTTACTATGCACATACACATGTGTCTAGACAGTACTAACTTTGGCCATACAAGGTCTGATAAACTCTACTTTCTCAAAAATAAGCGTTTTAATTGAACATTACAGTAAAAAAAAAAAATGAACACAATTTAGTGGAGAGAAGGAAGCAGCCTACCCAATAGATAAAACCATTGACATAAATAAATAGTGTGCTGCCTAGATTCTGATGATGTATTCATTACTTTTCACATTGCTGCGACAAAATGTGGGACAAGAAGTAACTTAGGGAGGAAGATTTTATTCTGGCTTACAGTTCAAGGGGGCACAGGACATCATGGTGGAGACTTTGTGATAGCAAGAGTCTGAGATGCTGGTCACATTGAGTCAACAGTAACGTTGCAAAGAGATGTGAACGCTGGTGCTCAGTTGGCTTTATCCCTTTCCCCTTTTTATTCAGTATGTGGAATGGTGAAGCTACATTCAGGGTGGGTCTTCCTTCTTCAGTTTAGACCTCTATGAAAATGTACTCACCGACAAGCTCTGAGGCATGTTCCTAGATGATGCTGAATCCCAGTGAAGATGCAATTAAGATTACTCATCATGGGTGGGAATAAATAACCCTGATTAAGGCACAGGCCTCCTAATCACTTACTGAGGTCAGCATCATTACTGGTATTCTGTTGTGCACAGGAGGAACCGCGTTTAGCATGGAACAATAACTTCCCTTATCCAACATCACACACGTAAGAAATAGCGAAGTCGGGGAGCCGGAGAGATGGCTCAATGGTTAAGAGCATTGCCTGTCTTCCAAAGGTCCTGAGTTCAATTCCCAGCAACCACATGGTGGCTCACAACCATCTGTAATGGGGTCTGGTGCCCTCTTCTGGCCTGCAGACATATACACAGACAGAATATTGTATACATAATAAATAAATAAATATTTAAAAAAAAGAAATAGAGAAGTCAAGTGTTAAACTGGTGTATATTTTGTGTCAATGACTACCTAACCACTACTCTAGGAAGATGAAACTGACTCTTTGGGGGTCTTACCTTACTCTGGGGGTGGTTAGACCACTTCCTAGGGCTCTCCCTAAGTAGTTCCCTCAGAGGAACTCATCCATCCTTCCCAGCCCCAGAAGGTAATGGAGTGAACTTCAGCTCTGGGAGCAGGACTCTTCCATTCTCTCCTACGCACTAGACCTCAATCTCAGCTCCTCAGGCCAGGGCAAGCAATGTCCATTGAGCAGCCTTTGTCCCCTAGCAGCTAGGATTGGTAAGTATGGCCCTGACAGAGCCACCATCTTGTCCCAAGCTTGCATCATACACTCACAGCCAACATCCAGCCCTGTGAAGAGGCAGAAACAGGCACACTCATGGATTTCATAAGGACTCTGGGGGGAAAAAAAGGGGGGGCTCCAAAATTACTTTGAAACATTCATTGGTAATTGCTAAACTGTCAGTCATGAGAGGTGCCAGCCTTCAAAGCGCTGTGGCTTTTTGGAGCTAATCATGCCTGTTGTTTGACAACTCTGCGCACTACTCAACAGTGAGAATACGTGGTGGCTAGAAGTGGGAAGCAACACAGGTCACGAAATGTCTATCTTCTCACTAATGGGTTCCAGTTCATCAGGAAACTGAGGTTTAGTGAGGTGGCAGGCCAGGAGCCTTCCAGTAGCCATAATCTCCCTCGCACTATGATTGGACACTGGCAGTGTCCTTGCAGACGAGAAAACAAGCTCAGGCAGCTACTGAGTGCAGAGACTTCGATCGACTTGAGCCTGTTTCCTAAGCGCAGATATGAACCCACCACTATTCGGATATGGCTTGTAAGAAGAGACCAGCCCCTCAAACTCCAGAAAAAGCTCTTACCTCGGGGAATTAACTTAATTAATTAATTAATGTGTCAAGTCAGGCATGTCCGTGGTGCAATCTAAGCCACCGAGACAACAGTAATGCTCCTATCTGAGAAAGGAGGGTTTAGGGTAAATAACACTGAACTGGGCGTGGAAGAATGGCTGGGTGGTGAGTCTAGGGGGTGCTGCCACCATGGTGTCAGCAAAACCCTTTCCCATTATCAGAAGCTGTTACAAATGTGTTCCCTGAACTAAGGAGTTAGTCCCTAGGCTGAGACTTTGGGCTGTAAAAGTCTCCTCAAGGTTCTCTGCTAGAGTGAGCTCTGGGAAGCGGTGAATGGATGTGGTGCCTAATTGCTGGGTCTTCTGGCATTATGCGGTTGCTGGCAGACTGTGGATCAGCTTCAGGGATGGAGAAATGTGCCCTGCAGAGACAGGAAGTATGGCCAGCTTCATAAACCTGTGTACTTCTGCCTCTGCTGGCCACACATCAGCCATCTTTAGATCTCAACTAAGGCTATAAACCCAAGGAACCATCTATAAAATGGGAATAACAAAGATCCCACGGGTGGACCACCTGACAGCAAACTTCTCTGGGGTTCACCGGCACTCAGCCTCTCTTGATAGTTGTTTCCTAGCTCTCCTATGACACCCCTGGAATCTCCTGGTCTGTAGTTAGGTGTGTTATCCATTGTGCCCCCTGGCCCTCTGCTGACACCCCTGGAATCTAACCATCCCACACTGAACTTCTTTTTTGAAATCTGACTTTAATTTCTCTAGAAAAATCCTAGGTCATGTAGAAAGATACTCATTATGGGTGTCTTTTCACATTACCAAGTCAGGGAAGGAAGGCTAATAGAACACTCACACATAGACCTACTAGGCTACCTTTGCTTTAATTTCTCTAGATCCCATTCCACACTTTAGCTACATGTACACATATTCACAGTAGACACCGTCCTAACTTGGGTACCACTCAGCAGTGTCTCTCTTTCTCATTAAAGCATTTCTTTGCAAATAAGCTGCCATCTTTGTCTTTTGGGGAAAGTCCCTCATCGGTGTGCTGTCCTTCCAGACTGCTCCTGAGAGCTTTATTCACGCTTCAGAAGCAGGATGAGTATGTTTTGCATGCAAGGGTAGAAGTGGTGTGTCAGCTTGACCAGGTCGTGGAGTATTCCAATTGCACATTATCTGGGGGCATTTCTGTGACGATGTTTCGAGAGGAACTTGGCATTTGAATTCATTTGAATGCATGATCTAAGTGAGTCAGATGGTCCTCCCCAGTGGATAGACATCACTCAGCCCATCTGCAGCCTGAAGAAAACAAAGGCAAAGAAGGAATTCATCTCTTCCCCCCCCCCATGCCTCATTGCTTGAACTGGGACATCTCACCCCATCTTCCCTGGTTCTGAATCTGGGATTTATTCCATGATCCCCCTGGTGCACAGGCCTTCAGACTTAGACTAAATTATTCATTGCCTGTCATGAGTTTCCAGCTAGAAGACAATAAATCATGGGACTTCTCAATCTCAATAGTTCGGTGAGCTCTTTTTGATAATAAAGTGTGTGTGTGTGTGTGTGTGTGTGTGTGTGTGTGTGCACGCGCGCGCACAGATGGATGTACAGAAGCACGCATAGATAGACAGGTGACAGAAAGGATTTATCATACCAGTTCTAAATCTCTGGAGACCTCATGTGTCTATCCACTAAGAAAATGAAATGTCCCAATCTTTTTCATCTTGTCTGCGCAAATTCCCTGGAGCTCAACAACATCCATCTGTAAGACTGATGCTTGAAGCTATGTTCAGATTCCCACCTCTGAGTCTCTTTTACCGAGGGTGGTCCACACCGCTGCATAGTATGGACGTCACTAAGGTGATAAATTTTCAGAAAGGGAAGTTTATTCACGCTTCAGAAACAGGATGAGTAAGTTTTGCATGCAAGGGTAGAAGTGGTGTGTTGGCTCGACCATGTTTAGAGTGAGGGTGTAGAGGTACTTATGGGACAAAGCAGTAAGCTGAGTGAAGGCAAGTGCTGAAGACAGGGGAAAGTAAAGAAATTCATGGCCTACGCATGAAATCTTAAACTTTATGGCTCTTGGCAGAGAGATAGAAAGAATACCCGTGACATTCATGCCATCTAACGGTAGAGTTTCCAGTTAGTCACCCACGGCACACTGCAAATGCCCAAGTGGAAGGTCAGTATCTCCAGCCGGTTTTAACCAACAGCGCCCTCCAAGTTCCTGCTCACCCGCGCTGCTGTTGCTAGTGAAATGGATAGACAGAAACTAAATAAAGTGAGCTCTAAAACTGTGCGTGAGAGCACGGAACTCAGAGTAAAGTACAGCTTGTGATTTTGATCCAGGTCATCCCCCAGTTTCACTTGGTCCCTGCCCCTTCCCTTGCAGTCAGCCTGGCTGTGGAAGCCTTATTTATCTTCTTGGTGTCCAAGAAGCCCTGACCATAAACGTTAGCCCAGCGCTAGCCTGGAACGGCTGGACTGTGAGTCAGGCCAGATTCCCTGCCCATCACCAAACCCTCGTGGTAGGTCCTGTGACCTGCACAGCCGGCTTTGTGCCGCCACATCAGCTGAGCTCTGGGTCGAGGGATACCTTGATCACACCGAGGACTATGCCCCAACTGACATAGATATCCACATTAGAAGACAGAAGTTGCTGAGGGCACCCTTTCTACTTGACATTCTCATGGTTAAGGAGCACTCGGGCCTTGGCCAGATGAGTTCATCCTCAGTAAAGCCCATTTGCTGCTGCAGAACTGAACCCAGGACCCTTCATTATGCTTCCAATTATGGTTAAATAAGAGTGGAATATGAGTTCATCTCTGAGTGTGTCTTGGGAAGTAAAATGGTTTTTTTTCTTTTTTTACAAGAGCAGAAAAATTAAAGTATTATCCCTCAGAAATAGTAACAAGAGATGAATCTCTACCTATAGAAAGGGGAAGCCAGACCAGAATCAAAAGATGGCTTCAGTTAATACAAGACTACGCTGGCACCAATATCAAACCTCATTCTACTCCCGGAGTGTTTTCCATCCACTGCATGGGAAGGGAGTCTGTTTCTCTGCTTGCAACAGCTTTTATTGGCAATCCAATTTCTGAGTGTCATTGTGTGCCCTTCTCCGAGCAGAAATGAATGATGACTTGCTGGCCAAAGGCCCTGAAGAGTTGTCAGACATCTTGATAAATAGGGATCATTCATGTTTTCAGTGTTGGACTGCACATCCCAATGCCACCCTTGTGCAATTGTCTGATATCAACAGTGACATCCCAACAGCTAGGCAGAGAGCCAAGATGATGAGTGAGCATCCATGCCCTTGCTGTATTGGTCATGCTGCTCTCTCAAGAACATACAGGGAGGCTTGCTCACCAAACCCTGCTGGAGTCAGCTCATGCCAACTCCCTAAAGCTAACTGCTAGATTTCCAGGAACTTTGGGAAGAGTATTCTATCTCCTTGTGAACTTGAAATTGACTTGTGTGAAATTGAATTGTGGTGAATGATTTACACCATGGAAATTGGCAGAGTCTACCCATCAGCATTAGTGGTTAAGCTCTTACTAGCACACTCCATCTATTATTGAGAACTTGGGATTTTATAGATAACTCAGGGAGGGTTCCAAACTTGAGCCAATTCGCTTGTTTGGTTTTTTTTTTAGACAGATCTTTCACTGTAGCCCAGGCAAGGCTGGATCACACTACATAGACCTCAGATTCATTCTCCCCTCCTACCAGAACCTCCCAAGTACCCTTCCTTCAGGCATTCGAGATCTCTACCAGACTTGAGGACAGAGCAGCCAGCTCAGCTGGTAGCAGAAAAGTGACACTGGGGCCATGTCTCCCTGCACATCTGCAGTACTCAGGTTACCCTGCCAGACTGAACTCAGGGCTGTCTTTCAGAAAGTAACCCCTCAAGATGTCAGAGCCTGTCTGCCATCTAGAGTTAGGAGTCCACCTTGCTGAGTGGGCTTCCTACTCAGTACGATGTGTCCTTCTTCCTTGGATATCTTGATGGATGCAGGAAGTGGATCTATAGGACCTTTCATATTCTCAGCAAGTGCTCCCCCACCGAGCTATAGTGCAGCCCGCAATTGGGATAGTCAGTGTCACCTGTTTCTCAGGCTGAGAGAGCAAGTCAAAGCGGGAATGCATGCATGAACCAACTCCAATGCACTTTGTAACCCTCCCCCGAAAAGAGCAAGAGAGGCAGAAACAGAGAGGCTGAAAATGTGGGGAACAGATACTAGCAACTCCCCTGGAGAAAATACTTGATCGACAGTGGAGACTACAATGTCTCCCTGCCCAATACAGAGAGGAAAGCGATTTGGGGACCTATGTCCAGGCCATTCTGTAATGCTCCACACAAGTGCTCCAAGAGCTACAACAGCCAGAAGACGTAACTCATTCCATCATTCCTGGAATGAGTTATCCATGATAAAAGCTGAACATCTGCACTTTGTCAAAATTTCCTAGACCTGAGAAATGGATACCTCGATAATTTAGCAGATCCAGGCTAGAGATGGCTCCAAGTTGGAGCTTTGCCTGCCATATGTAAGCCATAGGTTCCATCTCCGTTATGGGGAGAGGAAAGTCCAGTGGTTCATTGAAAAGGGCTACTTCCTACATCTTTCAAGATTTGGGGATCTGTGCTGAGTAGGAAACTCCCCACCCTTAGCAATGGAAGTATCTGCTCCCAGATGATGGGGCACTTTATACATCTGGACTCTTAAGAGATCATTATCAAAGAAATGGCTCTGAATTCAATCAGCCTAGAGTACCCTGAGCATAACAAAGGCTGACAGAGATATGTCCAGGTGTGGGTGTCCTTAGGGTCTGGTGTGGTTCCTCCTATCTGAGAGATATTCAGTAATCACAATAACTAGGAAGACATCCCAATACCTGCACCTGACATCCCTAAATCTTCATCACTCCCAGGGGCTCTCAGGCACTGGGAAAAGAATGGACTGTTGGTCCCATTTTGTGGTGTCAGATCAGATACAGTAACTTGTTTGTGTTTATAAGAGAAATATAGCAACTCTGAGAAGTTTGGGGCTAATAGATACTTGCTGGAAAAATGAAAACACCTCAAAGACTAACAGCAGAGCGTTAATGAGCTAATGAACATGAATGAATCACTTGTTAATAGTGCACACGTGAGCAGAGGACCTGCCTTTGACACTTAGAAGTTTGTTTTTAACACTTAATTAAACACAGTACTAACTATCCAAGGAAAAAAGCTGGGTGTTATATTGTATGTGTGACTTTACAAGAGATTAGAGAGTGTTCTTCAAGAAAAGTACATTTGATCTAATCTGTTCTGAAATCACTAATGTCTTTGCTTCCCATGTTTGAAGTAAGTGTGGCCTGTGTCTCTTTAAATAGGTGTTCACAGTTATGTGGTGGGAGACACCTTCAAAACATCCTAGTCAAACTGACTTTATGACTTGGATTTGTTTGATAGATAGATAGATAGATAGATAGATAGATAGATAGATAGATAGATAGATATAGATATAGATATAGATATAGATATAGATATATGACCAAGGAAGCATAGATTGATTAACTAGTTCTATGCAATTCAGTATTCAATGACTGCCTACTGTATGCCAGCTTTGGGGATTATAAGGTGCAAACGAATCTCTTAGTAGTCTTGCTTCCAAGATTCTATAACCAGTCCGTCACCTTCACTTTCAATTCTGTCATCTTACATTTGGAACATGTTTTATTATTTGAGCTATCATTAGTTCTCTCTCTCTCTCTCTCTCCCTCCCTCCTTCCCTCCCTCCCTCCCATAAGCTGAACTATGAGACTTTCCTTTGTTTATCACTGTATCCCCAAACCCTAGAACATATAAACATTCCATAAACATTGTTGAGTGAATGAGGTTGTTGGAAGTTAGATAGGCATAGGAAGAACCACTGGAGACTTCTGAAATCATCCCAGAAAGAACAGAGGATACCAGCAGTAGAGCACTGGTCACAGAGATGGAGAAATATTTAGGGGTAAATTGGACTTGTTGATTTGAAAGAAGAGAGTATGTGACATCAAAATACCTGAATGGCTTCCATCCTTCATATCAAGTGAATGATTATACCTGAGATATGTAATCCCGGGAAGAGAAAACGGTATTTGGGTGTAGATATGATAAATCTGCAGCCCCTTTGGAACTTCTAGGTGGCGAGTGAACATATGGATCTGGGACTCAGGAGAATCGTCCATGCTGGAGGTAGTGGTTGGAGAGATAAGGGTAACCAAATCAGGGTTAGATGCTCAGAGAAAAGTATGTATAAAAAGAAAAAGACACAACTGATCTTGAGGTTACCAACAAAAAGATGAGGTGTCCACCAATGAGATGAGAGGAACCAGGACAGCTATGCTTCTGCATCATGGAAACCAGAGGAATATAAGAGTTCCAAAGAGGGGAATAGAAGGAGGAAAGGGAGTGGGAATTTGGATTGGTGTTTTTTAAATTAATTAATTAATTAATTTTAAAAAATAAAAAGAGTTCCAAAGCGGCAGAAGGGACTCACGGTGTTAAATTTAGCAGAGAGATCAAGGAAGAAAATGAAGAGGAAGTATCTGTTGAGTTTGGCAATTAGGTGTCCATAGGCATCTGACTTTCTGTAAAACTGTGTGGGGAGAAGTCAGATGCAATATAACGAAGACCGAATTGGAAGGGAGGGGTCACTAATAAACATAATTCTTCAAGACATTTGAATGAGACGAGAAGGAAAAAGGACATTGAGTACAGAGGATACTAGAATGTTCTGTGTGACAAGGTCTTCGGTGGTAGGAGAGGCTGGTAGTGTTTGTGCTGAGGGTAAAAGCCCATGAGGCCAGGAAGGACAGCGAGGAGAGGTAGAGCCTCCATTAGAGCAAGGGATACTTCATTTTCTGAGTCAGAGCAGAAGCAAAGAAAGATTGGAATGTTGTAGGTGACTTTATCAGTGAGATAGAAGGACCTTGAGTTTCCTGAAAAAACAGGCGGTCGGAAGTTCAAGATCTTTAATGCAAGAATGGCCACTTGTATTGTTTTCGTGGGAGCTGAGAGGTCCCCAAAGTGATGTGTGGCTTAGCGCACGCAAACTGTAAAAACCCAGTGTGGCTGGTACCAAACATCCGCTTTCCTCCTGGGGATGTGGAATTCTGACAGGAGCTACCCAGTGGGCGCCTATGAAACCAGCTGCCAGTGAAAGCCCTGGGCACTGAACCCTCAGGACAGTCACACACATGTGGTCAGATTTCCGTTAGTGGGGGAAGTATGAGCTCTGTGTGGCTTCTCACGGGGCAGAGAACAAAAAAACCCAAAGGTAGACCCCCTTCAGACTCTAGATGCAGCTCCTCCAGGTCTGCCTGCCTCCTGTCTTATGACTGGACATGTACTCACATCGCAGTAGAGTGATGGCTGCTAGCCACGTTTATCACTCTGTACTGACGCCTGTGGGTACTTCAAACACCACCTCTGTCTACTACCCACTTTGCTCCCACCCCAATAACTCCACCGCCAACCTCCAGAAACACACACTAAGGTAACCTCCATTCTTTATAAATTACCTACTTTTAGGCATTTTTGTTATAACAACAAAAAATGGATGAAGCGGTTTCTAAATGTCAAAAAAACAAAAAACCCAAGGTGTCATCACCGAAAACCCCAAGTATAACTTCCTTGGCTTCAGCAGAGAGCAGCAAATGGGTCAAAGCCTGGAACAGAGGTAAACAAGTCATGGTCAAATCAGTCCAACAGCCACATGTGGAAGTAAATTTTAACAGAGCTCAGTGTGTCCTTTGTTTACAGAGAGTTTGACAGAGTCTGGATGTCTTTCAGTTTGTCTGTCCTCTGGGGGCACATGGGTTGGACATTTGGTTCCCAGGGTGGTGATGTGAGAAACGGAAGGTTTTAAAAGATGGGCCCACAGAGGTCCTTGGAGCATCGAGAACACTGCCCTCAGAAGGGATTAGTGTAGTTCTCATGGCACTCCCACCCTATTACTTCTCAAGGAAATGACTTGTTACAAGAATGAACCTGAGCCAAGAGGTGGTGGCGCACACCTTTAATTCCAGCATTTGGGAGGCAGAGGCAGGTGGATCTCTGTGAGTTCGAGGCCAGCCTAGTCTACAAGAGCAAGTTCCAGGACAGGCTACAGAGAAACCCTGTCTCAAAAGAACAAAAACAAAGAACAAACAAACAAACAAAAAGAATGAACCTGATCCCAGTATTCAGGCATCTGTACTGGTCTGTCCTTGGGGTCCTGACAAAATACACCCTCAGCTGCAGCCACTAAGAACACCCCCTGTGCACATTTGCTATGTTTCCTTTTAAAAGGTGGGCCTTGCCCACCTCCCTTTCTCTCTTTCTCCTCTCTCTCTCCCTCTTCCATCTCTTTCTCTTCTGCCACTCTTGTCCCCAGGGATCAGTCTCTGCCGCCCTCCCCCCGATTTCTGCCCCTTCTCTCTCCTCTTCCAATAAACCTCCCATGCAAGTTGTATGGCATGACTTCTCTTCCTATCATTTTAAAATAAATTATAGCAGGTATCCCTAAAGTTTTTGAGGGCTAATGCACAAAAAGTTCTGTATTTTTAGTATATTATGTTAGCTTTGGTTGTCAACTTGACATGAGTCAGAGTCATCTGAGAAGACAGCCTCAGCTTAGGAACTGCCAGTATCAAATGTGGGTATGCCTTGATTATTAATGGATACAAGAGGGCCCAGTCCACTGTGGGTGGCACCATCCTTAGACAGCTGATCCTGGACTATATGTAGCTAAGCATGAGCTGAGGAGTGAGCCAGAGAGTGAGTCAGAAAGCAAAATTCCTCCATGTGTCACAGGGATGGAAATATACAGCATATGGCAGTTAATAAGTCAGATGGCTAACCTTGATGAAACGAGAAAAAAAAAGGAGTAAGTCAGATGGCAACCCACCAGAAGAATGATGTAGATGAAAGTGAATCCTATCCAGGCAAGGCCTTTAGGATCATTGACTCTGGAAACTGCTGCTCACTTTTGCTAAAGCAGCCTGGTGTCTCACCAATACTATGTAATCTCATGTAATGTGCATATGGTAATCTCATGATTACATCTCAATCTTATGGGGCACATATGTCCGTGGGTGGTCAAAAAGATGACTTTTCATTTAGCTATATAATGTTGATATATAGAATACATGTTTCATAACTAGATCTATTTGTCCCATGAGGACTTAAAAGCCTGGTTTGTTCCTTTTGACTACTATCTGCACACAATTAGCTCACTTAGTTCAAACTAGACTAAAGGGCTTTTGTAGATAGTTCATAAGTTTAAAACTTTACAGCTATGCATAGGTCAGAGTTGCAAATGTCCAACCGAGGTTGCTACATGAAACTCCCTTAGAAAGCATGACAAATCTTCACTTGCTAGTCTGCTGACAAGACCTATGTCTCAAAATTTGTCACTCGACACTGTGCCCCAGTCTCGTCACAGTCATACTCCTATAAACTTGGAACTTTGTGTTGCCATGACCCAATGATTCAGCTCCCTATTGCTTACCCAAGGAATGTGCTTTGACTAATGAGAGGTAACTCTTGTAAATTTTTATTGTACAAAGAAAAGAGATTTTAGGCTAGAGAAGAAGAAGAGAAGAATAAGCTAGGAGGAATTAGAGAGAGGACAGGAGAATTAGAATAGAGGCAGAAGAGCAGTAAAGAGATTGATTCAGAAAAGCACAGGTGAGAGAGTTCCTTCTTTCACCCTCAGATACCCTAAGAAAAAAGTCCCTTCTATTCCGCTTGCTGTAGCATTCAATCTGAACCCTGAAGACAGTCTTGGGACTGGACCCTGAAGGTTTTTGTTATTTATGGGTTCTGCTTTGGGCTCCTGTTTTAGCTACTAGCTGGACTTCCTTCAATGATGAACTGTGACCTGAAGCATAAGCCAAATAAATACTTTCTCCGCCAAGTGGCTTTTGGCCAGAGTGTTTTATCATGGCAACAGAAAGGAAGCCACAATGCAAGGCATTCCAAAACTCTGGCTTTTGTGACCTGAGTCTCAGCACCTGTATGTTTAGGTTTGGTGCTGAGTTTGAATCACACACCAAGCTACCTTGGACTGTACCTGGTACAGTCTGTCACTGCTCGGGCTCATTCACAAAGATTCTCTCACAGGTTTTGTTCAAAGTCTCACAGCTAATGAACATTTGGACAACCACCAAGATCATCAGATTTTTTCAGTTTACCGCATGTTTTCCCAAAAGTCAGGGGGTACCATCTGATTCTTGCTTTGCCAGTCTTTAATGTCACATGCTGAAAACTTAAGATGCTAACTATTATAATCCTGCAGCCCAGAGTCATAAGACATGATTGTTTGTGAAAATCTCCAGTTTTGGTTGAAATCGGTTAGGCAGGATCCCAAATGGCTATGGAGCCTGAAAATTAGTTTTTATTAGCAAGCTACAAAAAAATGAAAAATAAAAATAAAGTGTTGGATAAGCAGCCGGGGTGTAGCTGGTTACTCATTGTGTCAGGAATAGCTCACGCTGAGGGCTGAACTGACCGAGGGTGTGAAGTAAACAGAGACACCACACACTAGCAAACTTAGCCCTCTGGCTACATCCATCGCTGGGCAGCTTGCTTAGGCACACAACAAAAAGAAGCTGCATTTGCCTCAGTAACTTGGGAAGGAAAACCCTGGAAATGCTGGGAACATGGGTAGAGAAACACAAAGAGCTACCTTGTGCTATATTTGGAGAGATGCTAGGATCAGCTGACTAGGGGATTTTTCTCCTGGCCACAGAAGCTAAGCCATAGACCAACCCTCAGGACATCCTGGAAAGCATTGGTTAGCAATGTCTCATGCTGATTACTAACTACTATGCAGCAATCGATTGATTCTAGCACTCTTTCTTAACCCCAAAAGTAAAGAAAGAGACTTATGGTAAGACTCCTAGGACAAAGTTCAGTGGTGCCTACTGTGGGTGGTTCTAGTCCCTCGGGAAGGTACCACTTCTTGGGGGGACTGAGAAACAAGAAATCAAGCTAGGCACAAGGACACCCAGCCCATCTCTGTTTCTTGACTATGGATATAATGTGACCACTTTTTTCAAGTTGCTGCTGTCTCATTACAGGGTGCACTGACCTTGAACTGTGAGATAAAGTAAGCCCTTTTCTCCTTGAGGGACTTTAGCTAGAGCATTTATCACAGCCACAGAGCTAAAGGGAAAGAAACTAAGACAATAAAATAATCAAGTAATACGGAGTCATGATCAACAGACAAGGGGTCACATAAGCACCACTGAACTTTGTCCTAGTCTTCTGACTACAATTCTCTTTCTTTATTCTTGTGGGTGAGAGAGTATTTGGAATCAATTGGCTGCTGTGAAGTAGTCACTAATTAGTAAGACGGTTCAGGGGATAATACTTGCTGTACAGGCTTGGAAACTTGAATTTGAGCCCTGGATGCCACAAAAAGGTGAAAGGAGAGGAGGTCTTCTGACCACACATAAAAACATGCATGCACATGCACACACACACACACACACACGCATGTGTACCCACACACATGTGCACATGCACACATGCAAACACACACAATAAATATAAAAACATAGTAAGAAAGACAACGTCATCTAGTACAGAGAAAGAAAACTAAATATACAAAAAAGAAAACATTCAGTACAAAAACAAATTCACAGATGGTAAGCATGACTACCAATCAACAGGGGCACAACTAGCTCATCAAAAGAAGGAGGAACAACTCATTTCCCAAATGATATCTTATGCAATTCAGATGAATCAAATTCAGGTGGATTACAGATCTAAACATGAAAACCAAAGGAAACTTTCAGAAGAAAATACGTTTTAGGATTTGTCGTAAAAATGACACACAAAAGATCGCATAAAGGAAAATATTAATATTTTATATTAAAATAAAAATTGATTTATGACAAAATACAATGGATAAAGCACACATTGGCTGAGCATATTTGCAACATAGGCCTCTGAACAAATGCTTAGCATCATATATAAAAGAATTCTCTAATCTCAGATGGGCATTAGAAAACATACCATTAAACTTGAAGTTAAAGCAATACAGTAATCTAGGCTACTTAAGTGAACTGAGTTCAACTCTCTCTCTAAGCATAAGTAAATGTCAAAAACACAATATTGAATTAAAAATATAAAACAAAGTTATATGCTACGGTCTAGAATTTTAAAATCAGTACAATGTCAATTCACATTCTTTTTTTTAAAATATTTATTTATTTATTATGTATACAATATTCTGTCTGTGTGTAT
This sequence comes from Dicrostonyx torquatus, assembly GCA_028555095.1. NCBI lineage: Eukaryota > Metazoa > Chordata > Mammalia > Rodentia > Cricetidae > Dicrostonyx > Dicrostonyx torquatus. The sequence continues at coordinate 2,942,286 of JAQHUG010000200.1, forward strand.
GTCTGCAGGCTAGAAGAGGGCACCAGACCCCATTACAGATGGTTGTGAGCCACCATGTGGTTGCCGGGAATTGAACTCAGGACCTTTGGAAGAGCAGGCAATGCTCTTAACCACTGAGCCATCTCTCCAGCCCCAATCAATTCACATTCTTCATCGATACACAGGTATAATTTTGATAAATAAGTGTGCAATTAAAATGATAAGAACCACACTGAAGTCAGAGCTATCTCTAGGGAGAGGGATTGGGAACAGTTATCTAAGATGAGAATTTCTGATATGTCTAGCATATTTTGTTTCTTTAAAAAAGAAAAAACCCTAAAATTATACATGGGGGCTGGAGGGGTGGCTCAGTGGGTAAGAGCACTCGCTGTTGAAGCAAGAGGACCTGAGCTCAAGCCCCCGCATTCATATAAAAGCCAGGCATGGTCACATGTGTGTACCCCATTGCTGAGGAACCAAAATAAGGGGCAGATCCCAGGAGCTTAGTGGTCATCGAGCATAGCCAAAGCATCAAGCTTTGGGTTCAGTAAGAGACCTGTCTCAAAAACTAAAGTGGAAGGGCAATAGAGGAAGAGAGTCGACATAGTTCCCTAGACTCTGCATACATAACTGCCCCCGCCAAAAACATTGCATAGATAAAGTGTTGGTTCTGATTGTATAAGCTGATTTTACAGACAATAGTGAGAGAAGGAGTTCACCTTCTTTTAACTGTGTACCCTCATTGAATTTCTTCAGAAGTATTGTTATTATTTATAAAGAGATGGTGAGGGACAAGTCCCACGAGGGGCGATGGCAGGTCACTCGCGGCCTCTGCAGGTCCCCTGCTGAGTGGCCTGAGACCTAGGCAGGAGACAGACAGATATGCCATGCCATGCAGAGAGAGTTTAGGTATAGAGTTTATTTAGTGGGTTTGGGGGGGAGAGGGAAGGGGAGAAGGGGGGAAAAAGAGAGAGAGAGAGAATTGGAGAGAAGGTGGGACTGCAGAAGGGGAAGGTTGAGAGTGGGCAGGGCTTGTCTCTTAAAGGGACAGGGTACCCAGGTGACCCAGGCCAGCAGAATACAACAAATATCTTATCCATAAGTACAGATTGTCTTTTTTTCTTTTTCAGCTACTTTTCATCAGATTATCAGTAAACAAAAGCTCATTATACCTTTGTTTTATGCTCACACATTTACTAGTTATATAAATTGGCACAATGTTTCTGTTAATACATGTAACTGTTGACATTGTAGAGTGATTCATTTCCTGAAATAAATGTCTAGAGGTTTACCCTGAGGAACAATAAAATCTAAGAGTCACAGGTATAGTAATGTTCACTACAAGGCTGTCTGTAAAGAAACGAAAAGGGGGACTTTTAACTAGTAGACACTGGTGTTCTTCCAGTTATGTAAATATGATAAAACCACATGGAGGAACTGATGCAGACATTCTACATGAGCCCACAGTTCTAGATCTGTTCACATGGGGGGCTACAAAGCAGCAAATACAAGATGGAGGAACAGGAAAAATACAAGACAAAGGAGATCTGAAAAGATAATCTTCCATCTCATGCAACTAAAGAATGGATAAAGCAATCAGGAATGAAGGAAACAGAAACCAGGAAAGATCCAGGGACCCTGCTGTAGTCTGCTCTCTGTTGCTGTGAAAAACACCATGACCAAAAGCAACGTGAAGAGGAAATACGGGAACTCAGTGTAGGAGCCTGGAGGCCTTAACTGGAGCAGTGGTCACGGGGGAGGGCTTGCTCAACCCAGGACCAGCTGCCCAGGGACTGCACTGCCCACAGTGGGCTGGGCCCTCCTACATCAATCGTTAATCAGCAAAATGTCCTCACAGATTTGCCTACAGGCCAATCTGATGGAAGCATCTTCCCAGTTGAGGTTCCCTCTTCTCAAGCAATTCTAGTTTATGTCAGGTTGACAAAAGAAACAAAAACAAAAACCGAAAACCTGACCAGCACAGACTCCATTTTAAAAAAAATCAAATGTTGATATGTGGCAGAGAGACTTGGCCTAAATTGTATACCACTTTTATACTAAAACCAATCAGCTTTGGCTTTACAAGACAACATAAATTTGGTTGTAAAGATTCACATTGATGATTAGGCTATCCCCAAAGTAAGAATAACATTTGTGCAAGTTCCTAAGAGATGGCTAGTGCCAGTATGATTTTTTTATATGATATACGTGGACGTGGGTGTGAGTGTCACATGCCTACTGATTTAGTTTCTCTTCTGTTGCTGTGAGAAAGAAAGAAAGAAAGAAAGAGAGAGAGAGAGAGAGAGAGAGAGAGAGAGAGAGAAAGAAAGAAAGAGAGAGAGAAGAGAAGGGAAAAAGCAACTTAAATAGGGAAAGGGAACTATTCTGGCTGACAGTTCAAGGGTACAGTCCACCATGATAGGGAAGTCAAGGTGGCTGGAGATTGAAGCAGCTGGTCACATCCCATCCACAATCAGAAAAAAAAAAAAAAAAAACAGAAAGAGACAAGCACACACTGCTGATCCATCCTCATTCTCTGTTTTATGCAGTCCAGGATCCCAGGGAATGATGTCACCCACAGTAGGTGAGTTTTCCTACCTGGGTTTCTGTAATGGAGAGAACCCCCACAGGCATGCCCCAGCCTGTCTCCCAGGTGAGTCTAGACCCCATCTGCTCAGTTAACCCCACCCATCGCGCTGGGGGAATAATGTAAAGTGCTTATTTTCTTTCATGCTCTTCCGTTTGCCTTTTTTTCAGTGAACACCCCCAAAACTTTCATAATGGTTGAAAAGCAATTTTCCTTTGGGAAAAAGAGTGCGTCACTTCAAGGTTTGCTAAGGTGTTTTATAATGTCTGGGGTGGAACTGACAGATTTATGGTACAATGCTTTCGTCAAATACTCTGAAGCAGAGGGAGCTTAGTACCAACCCTAGCTCTCCTCCCAGCTGTCTGCTCTCCTCCCCTTTCCTGCCACTCACCCTAACGTGTTCCCTGATCTAAGAGCAAAGGAGAAGCTGCTGCCCTTTAAGGTACATAGTAAAAGCATGGACAGTAAACAAACCCACCCTCAAAGAAGGAAGTGACCTCAGTGTCAACCTGAAGTCATCATCTGGATGCTTTGCCCCGTCTGGGATGTTTGCACCTGTCTGGCTCTGCTAAGCTAATTCGTAAAAGACAGCTTTCGTTGCTCCTTCCTCCCCAATTCTCCACCTGAGAGGCACAGATTGTAAGAAAACCAAATTCAGATTTTAAAAATGGTTTCCGTGCCTCCCATATCGCTGTCTTCTGCCTGCTCTGAACATGTCCCCATGTACCACATGACCCAACATCACCATGGGACAGAACTGCCCGGCTTTGGATTCAGATACCTGGGGTTTGAGTCTGCACTTGCCTCTGCAGCTGCTACACCTGAAGGCTGCCCTGTGCTTTGGAGTCTTCCTTGGTGATCTGTGAGTCTGTTGTAACTGAGGCCGATGGCTGGACGGCATTTACCTTGTAAGCATCCATTGCTGCTGGCTCATCTATTTCACCCTTTCAATTACTAGTAAATTAAGGGCAGTGTTAGACGCATAGTAACTGGAGGTGATGATGGAGACGGGAAACACAGAGGACAGGATGGCAAATGCCAACTGTTGACCTGTACCAGGCAAAGACTTTCAGCAGGTTCGTTTGTGTATGTGTCCCCAACGGTGCCCAGACTTTTAAAGATCCTCCTGCCCCCTCTGCCTGCAATAGTTTAAGTCACATCACAGAAGACCCATAATTCTCCATAAAAGTAATAGCTGTGCCAGGCGGTGGTGGCTCACGCCTTTGATCCCAGCACTCGGAAGGCATGGGCAGGCGGATTTCTGTGAGTTCAAGGCCAGCCTGGTCTACAGAGCAAGTTTCAGAACAGGCTCCAACGCTACAGAGAAACCTTGTCTCAAAAATAAATAAATAAATAAATAAATAAATAAATAAATCAGCTGCATTCAGCCACACTCTCACATTTAACCAGCACCTATGTTTTCCCATGCTAAAGGCACCCCTCCCAACAGAAACAAAAGACCATATGAGCAGTCAGAAGTCAGTACTAAGCTACCAGGAAGTCTCTGTGGGTGAAATGAAAGTAAACAGGAAGTTCCTGTAGCCTAACAGATGCATTGGAAGAAGAGACTCTGTCAATCACAGAGCAGAGTTTTGCTGAGGGTGATAGGCCTTCCAAAGCAGAGACAGGAGGTCAAAACCTAGGGATAGTGTGGGCCCTCTGAAGAGCCGTGGTCAGTCCTCCAGGGTGTCCTTGGCACCCAGAGGGAATCAGTAACAACAAAGAGAAAAGAACTGCTTTGCTTCTCCTGTGCCCCTGTCTGAATTCTAGAATGTTCTCAGGTTGTTCAAGTTACTACTTTAGACTGTGTCTTATTCCAAACTGAGACCCCTTTTCCTTTTAGTACTGCTGAAAGTAAAACCAAAGCAAACATAGGAGAAAGTGATAACAGTCTTCTTGTTTTGCTTTGTTCTAGCTTGCTAAGAAGAGGAAAGGGAGCCTGGAGGATTAAGACCTGCTAATAGGAGTCCTGCAGGCACAGTCCCCACTCAGAACAATTAGCGCCCTCCTGTGGACAGGATGAACAATTAGCGTTCTTCCATGCCAGTTAGCATCCTCCCATGGACAGGATGGTATTGTGTCAGTGTCATTCTGACTATAGGGCGTGGAGGGAAGCCAGAGATGCTTTGTCCCCAGGACATCACCTCCCCAAATAAGGTGAAACCCCAGGTTGCCAATAGCTGTGGGGTCTGTGTTCCGTACTTTTCTTGCTGCTGGGTCCAAATCCCTGATTAGAAACAACTTAAGGCAGGGCTAATTTCAGCTTCCTATTTGAGGAGATACAGACCATTATGGCAGGATGGCACGGCAGCAGGGGTGTGGGTCACATTGTGTTGCTCCCAGAGTCCAGGAAAAGGGGGCAGAGAGGAAGTGGGTCAGGCTATAAAACCTCCAGATGCACCCTCGGCTATCTACTCAATAGCAAGGCTCCGACCCCTAAAGGTTTCACTGCCAAGGCGGAGATCTCAAGTTCAGACCTTGACAGGTCCTTGTAGCTCTAATTTGCACAGTGGCCAGAGCGTGCTTTGGGACGAGGGCTGTGTACAGGGCTGAGACTTGCTTCATGCACAACGCGGCCATCAAGATAAATGATAATCTGAGTCTATCGTTTTAAAAATCAAAGTGAGCACACACAGAAATCCATGGGCAAAATGCCAATATTTTAGACAAAAACCAGGTCAATGCTATCAATTTTTTTTTTTTTTGCCTCAGATTCCATGGGACTCAATAGTCTTGCCCTGTCTTGCCCTGAAACGCAGGCGTCTTGTTCATCATGAAACTAGTGGATTCATTTTGAGTTTCATGAACATTATCTTTCTCTTGGGTTCTGAGATTTAGGCCTCCTCCCCATGTTTGGAGTCTGAGATTCTTGCCCCATCCTTTAATGGTTCACCATCTGACAGTTAACTCACAGAATGTTCGAGGTTTTTCTCTCTCCTGTTAACATTTGTGTAGAGGACAGGCTCCCAAAAGCTGGCTGCTTGGACGGTCCCTATCAGGTTCTGTCAGAAAATCTTCCTGGGCTTCTGACTGTTATTTTTTTTTTTTCATCTGGCTTCCTCTTGCCCTGGCCCTGCCTTCATCAGAACCTTCCGCCTGCGACCTGAGAGCAAGGGGCAGGTTGTTTTGTCCCCTCCTGGAGGAACAGATTCCTTGTGATAGCCTGGCTGTAATCTCATCAGCCTGGAATAACTTGACACTCCCATTGGTCTGAAACACAAGTGGTTTTTCCTTCAAACCTCAGGCCTGAGCTTGTGGTTGGCCTCCTCGGAGAGGGCTGTGACCATATTGTCAGCTGCTTTTTCTATCATACCTCTCGCCAAGAGATTCCCTGAGCAGTGGGGAAGAAGCAGAGCATGGAGCCAGGGGTGAGGGAGCTGCAGGCCAGGAGGATCTCCCCTCTCACTGGGAGAACCTTTCAACATGAACCGCCAAGACAGGAGGTGGTCCCCACATGACACACTGCCTTCAGCGTGGGCCACAGGTCTGAGAGGATGCCTGCTGTGGCCACAGATCCCACAGGAAACGTGAAGGTGAATGCCTAGCTCCTTCATACTTAGACTTTTGTGCTTGGTGAGAAGGTGTCCCCATAGCAGGCTGAGCCGGCATAGGTCTGAGTGAGGTAGTTAGAGAACGCTATGCTGTAGACGCTGTTGAGAAATCCTGGGTGCTGTCCTGAGACAGAGGGCAAATGATGCATGCACGACTTCTCTCGGGCTCATGCCTGCAAAAGAGGAGTTCTACATACACCCTGCATGGAGGACAGGAGCGCAGTAAGAAGCAGTTTTCGAAACCTAGGATGACCACAAGTCCCCATGTAGCAGGGACCTGTCCTGCAGGAGAGCACTCAGGTCTGCAGAGCATGTGACCCAGCACTGCAGACATCTGCTTTTCCTCTTTGCCTCTCCAGCCACTAAGCCTGCTCTCTCTGTTTGCAGCACACAACCTTGTGTTTCTAAGGAGGAAGATAAGACCTCAAAAGTCAAATAGTCATTTCTTCTGCTTCCTTTGCAGCTAGGCCCAGGCAGAGCTGAGGTCCACATACCCAGACTTTGAATCAGGCCTTAAGAATCACACAAAGAAGAGTCAGAGCATCCCCTAGCAGTGGTCATGGCAACCTCCTTAGATTCTAGAGTCAGGGATGCCCACTGACCTGGGACAGAAGCAGAGGTGGTACCAAGAGAGGTGCCCAGTGCTCAGTGACATCAAAAGCAGTTGCAAGCACCTCATTAGGCTCTTTTTGGAACGTGATTTGGGCTGAAGTCCTATCTGATCTCTTGTTGTTCTTGTCTAATTTCCAAAGCTGAATCGAAGTAAATATTTGCAGACTCCTAGGTCCATGGCAAAGCCATGTGAGCTCCCACTGAGAGAGCAGCTACCTATGCATACAGAGAGCCTTCACCAGGAGCCAAACCTGCCAGCTTTAGTCTTCAATTTCTCAGCCTCTGGAACCATGAGAGAGAAAAGTCTGCTATTTAAGTCAGCTGGTCTTTAGCAGTGTAAGCTGATACCTTCTCAGAGGTTCCTTGGTCTCCCTAATCTCTGATAGAGAAATGGAAATTGGCTCACACCCTGTCCAAGTCTCAGAGGACATCATGGGGTAGGGGACAGAAACGATGTAAGAGCTGGAGGAGGAATGGAGTAGAGTGAACATTAACATTGCCTCCGGGACATGGCATAGCTACCTCACCTAGGAACTCACGAATAACAGGGGCCCACCAGTACTCCTTCATGGATAGGGAGGGCTTCATGAGTCCCTCCCTGAGGACCTGTAGGCAGTTAATGGATGCTGTGATATAGCCCCTGGGAAATTGTCCTTATTTAATTAAATAATCTCCCATCCATGTTCATCCGAGCAATACTAGTTAAATGCAGTGGGACACACACAAAGAAACTAGAAAGTAGGAAGTAGGCTCATTGGGAATAAGAACTCGTTCTGCAAGAGGAAGGTATTAGAGGTGATGGTGGCAGGGAGAATATGATTATAGATAGGGAACAAATTTTTTAAAAATAAAATAAATCTCCTTACCATTTACATAAGAATATTGAAGATTCACACAGATGAACCTTCATCTAGATCCAAGCCAGTTCCTCTGGCTCTAGGACACACCTGACCCTTTGATTGGCAACACAGATCTTTGGCTGGGTCATCAACTTAGAGCAAAAGAATGAATCCAACTGTCCAATTCTCATGGGGGCAAGACAGACATTGATCTGCACAGGAGGAAGTTGCAAATTTTTGGATCAGAGTTTCAAAGATTTTTACTTTAAGATCATAATCCTCATGTATGGGGACCCTGCAATGTGGACACCTTTTAGAAGGCGTTCTAGTGCACACTGTCTTGCCATGGATCAAAGAGGACTTGACTTGCTGATTCAAAGGGTACCAGCTTGGACTAGGAAGAGGCTGGAAATGGCTGGCCATTGGTCAGAAAGGCCAGAAAAGTCATCCTGCTCCTCAGAGGTGGGCTTTACCCCTGTCCTAGCCCTGGTGACTTATTGTGGTTCTGGTACACAGTGAACTCCTACCCCACTCAGACACCCTGAGAAAGGAGACAGGAAGCATCTGCATCACCCCTCAACCCTGTTGCACAGGTGTGGCTTGAGGGAAGTGGCAGGAATTCTTTTGAGTCATAAAAATCAATGAATAGTCCCGGTTATGTGACTTTTCCCAGGGAGACCTGAGCAACCATCTCTGTTCTTACCAGGTTAGACACCAAGACCAAAGGAACAATTCCACCCAGTCTAGCTTGATGAACCAATGAGTTTATTAAGGTTACTGTCAGGAATGTGGGTGACTCAGAGACAGCTGATAGCATGGGTGATCTGAAAACTGAGCCCCTGTGGTTCTCTGTGCAACTTACAGGCTACTCCATCAAATGGAGTGTCCTGGCTCCATTAATGGTTTGTTGCTTTTGCGTGTACATGTGTGTGCAGAACTATTGCTTCTCAGATGCTGGAGCCCACAGAAGTGGATTCATTTCACCTTGACCAAAGGTCAGAGAGTTCAGGCCTATTTTTGCTCCTTCGAGGTTATGACAGGAGGTTTGACCCAGGGTGTGACTGCCTACAGGATGCTTGGCCTAGGGTGTGATGGCTGCATGCCATGGCTAAAGAACAGAAGTCAGGGTATAGTTAGTTACTTGATGTATTGAAGAGGTTTGTCTGTTTGTTCTTTGTATCATGGTAAAGCAGTCTCCCCCGCCCCCCGCCCCGTTTTCAACTGGAGTATACAAAGCATTTGAAAAATAAACATGGGCAGATTCGGTACTCACTAGGTTGCCCTCCCGACTCTCTTCTGTGTCTCTGTCCATTTCTTTTGTGTCTCTGTTTTTTCTGTCTAACATTTCTAACCCCCACACTCCTACCCTGAAACGTACAAACCTGTCAAGGCTGGACCCCAACAGATGGCCCTCCACGTGAGGTTCTGCCAAGCACCATCTACCTTGGATTTTGTTGTTGCTGTTTGTTTTATTTTGAGGCAGGGTCTCTCACTGGCCTGGAGCACACCAAGTAAGCCTAAAGGATTTGACTTTCTCCACTTCCTCAGTACTAGCATTATAATTACACGCTACCATGCCTGAACTTTTTATGAGTCCTGAAGACCAAACTCTAGTCCTCATGCCTGTACTTGATTGATGCCTCCCAGCCCCTGTTCACTGCTCCTACAACCTTGGAAAAATAGCCACACACTCACATGATTTTGGAGCTGGAGACAGTAATGTGCTGGCTTTCACAATGGACAGGGGAATACATTTACAGGTTGGGCATTTCTAATCTAAATGTCCGCAAGATCAAAGCTTTCTAAGCCCTGACATGATGCAAGTCGGCAATTTCACACCCGGCCCGTGTGATGATGCTCTGGTTTGTTCTCTATTCTGTGATAAATCCATAACCAATGGCAACTGGAGGTGCTATGGGATATTTGTATACTATGTGAAGATGTATTGCTGTGATTGGTGTAATAAAGAGCTGGATGGTCAACAGCCAGGCAGGAGGTATAGACGGAACTTCTGGACACAGAGAACTCTGGGAAGGAGCAGGGCAGAGTTGCCAGCAACACAGAGAGGAATCAGGAGGTGTAAGATTGAAGAAGAGGTAATGCCATGTGGCAGAACACAGATTAATATAAATGGGCTAATTTAAGTTATAAGAGCCAGTTGAGAGCAAGCCTAAGCTAAAGCTGAACTTGCATAATTAATGAGTCTCCGTGTTATTAGTTGTGGACTGGCAGCCCTAAAAAGAACTGGTACAGGGAGAAAAGGGTTTATTACATCATCACTGAAGGAAGTCAGGACAGGAACTCAAGCAGAACTGGGACAAGAGGTAAGAACTGAAACAGAGACAATAGAGGAATGCAGTTTACTGGCTCTCTCCGGTAGCGGGTAGCATGCTCAGCTTGCTTTCTTACATAACCCAGGATCACCTGCCCTGAGACGGCACCACTCGCTGTAGGCTAGACCTTCCTACATCAAAGCAAATGCCCCACGGAATTGCCTACAGGCCAATCTGGTGGAGGCTTTTCTTCAGTTGAGGTTCTCTCTTCCCAAATAACCTCAGCTTGTGTCAAGTAGACAAAAGACTAACCAGCGAGATGGGTCTGTCAGGATGCAGGTCATCAGTGCTCTAAGTAGGCATTGTGCAAATGTCTTCCAGCCAGATGTATAAGGTACATGTGAAATATAGAAATGGCTTCGGATTGACAGTAGGGTTCCCTCCCCAAGATAACTCATGGTGTATCCAGTTCCAAATAATCCGAAATCTTAACCATGACTGGTCTTAAACATGTCAGATAGGCATATCTAACATGTGTGTGTTCTACATGTGGACATACTGGATTTTGCTGCGATGAAGGCTATGATACAGTGCACAGATAACACAATGCACAATGTTCTTTCCTTCAGTCCCCACAGAGTTAACTCATTTACCTTAGACTTTGTTCAAATCTCATCTCTGTAGCTAATCTATGAATGGAATTTAACTTTCATCCAACAAGTGGAACTTCAGCTCTGTCTGAGTGAGGGAACTCTTCTCCCAAGGAGTTAATTGCCATTACAAATAATGATGTCTGCTGGCAAACTTGTGCAAACTGTGTTCATTGTACTGAATATGTTCTTGTTTCAGTTGGAAGTCAAGGCAAGCATCTAAGTTTATTTATTTTTCTGACATGTATTTATTATGCTTGTATGTTATAGGGGGAGGAGGACATATGCCTTCTCACATGGGTGCAGATAACAACCTGCAGTGTCAGTTCTCTCCTTCTGCCATTGGGTTCTGGGGACTGTTGTGGCAAATGCCATTATCTGCTGAGCCATCTCAGGCACCAGGCTTTTATGATTAATCTGCATTATTAACATTTCTTCTCTACTTTGTTAAGCCCAGACAACCAACAAAACAATGAACCAAGCACTGCTTAAGGCATTTTCCAATTCTGTGACATACGTGTTCCTACAATGGCCAGTTTGAAGCCATCATAAGATCACCAGCTGTGGGGTTTGTTTCTATAGAACATACATGTGGATATTGTATTGTTTTTCTCTTTCAGGACATAGGACATTGCTTACAGATAATACAGTGCACACTAGTCTTTCCTGTAGATTCCACAGCTAATTGACTTGGGATGCTTTTGACTTTTGCTGGTCACTTAAGAAGAGACACGCAGTAGTAAGCCATTGTACATACTTAAACCAGAGTGATGACAACAGAGCTGAAAATACTCTCAAAAGAGAAAATGTAAACTAACTGTGCCAACACGTGTGTGGGGTTATTGATCCCATTTATGCATATACACATTAATGCATATTCAGGTGCATGTGTGTGTGTGTGTGTGTGTGAGAGAGAGAGAGAGAGAGAGAGAGAGAGAGAGAGAGAGTAGGAATGAGGTTAATGTCAGGTGTCTTCCTTTATTGTCCTATTTTTTTGAGACAGAGTCTTTCAAAGAAACTATAGACTATCTAGCCAAAATCCCAGTATCAAGCAAGAGAAGCCCCATTTTGAGTTGTTCAGAGTTGGTCAAAAGACTCCCAAAATATTATAGGCTATTACTGTTCTCCTAAGTTGCTCCAGAAGAAGATAAGTCTCTATTGCTAAAGACACCCTGCCCTTCAAACATGGAACTCAGAGGATCCAAGCTGGATCTCAACTGAAGTCTTCTTCCTGAGTACTAGCTTCCAGCAAGAAGGTGCCATGTAAGCTTCCAGAGAGGACCAATCACCCTACGTAAGTACAATGCCTACCCACCGCAGCGATGGCCATCATGGCACAGCAACCTAAGGCACCACATATCATAACAGCTCTCTGATTGGACTTAAGGCCTGCTCAACAAAGGGAAGTCAAGCCTGGTACTGGAAACCTAGCAAACTCCTCAGTTCTAGTGAAGTCATGAATCTTGAAGGAAAACCTACACCCACCATTTTACTAAACCAGCATAATCCCTAACTACACTCTATTTATCCTTATACTCACAGCTAAGTGTAGTTCTCACCCCTTATCCAGGAAACTTCTCTTTGCACAGACAAAGACCACTATAGAAAATTACAACTGATCAAAATGCAGAATTGTAGAATTCAGTCCCACCTGAGACACCTACAATATAATCCCTGCACCTAAGGGTCAGGGATCACTGCAGAAAAGAGAAAGACTGTAAGAGTCAGAGGGCCAGGAAGCCACTGTGTGACTCTGTCTCCTACAAATGATAGGGAAGCTACACCTAAGAAAACTCACCCATATGACTACCCAGACATGACCTGAATAAGGACAACACCAGTAGACACGCTAATGTTGAAGGGGGAAAACCCAGGAGCTTCAACCCTAGGCAAAGACTTTTTACCCCAGGGAAAGCACACCAATTGGTTATCCAGTACCAAATGATCAGCTCTGAAAATATACACGTACAAGTAATAGTGTATAGACTGAGCAGTGTGTATTTATATATTTAGGAACACACACACAATTATAGAAAAAGAGGCCAAGAATTTGAAAGAGAGAAAAGGGGAGGGGCATATGTGGGAGGGGCTGAGGAAGTAAAAGGAAGGGGGAAAATATAATTATAAGCTCATATGTAAATATATTATATATATATATAATTCTTTTAAAAAGAGCAAGCAAACAGAGAACCAAAGCTCACTGATTCATCTAGACCGACTGGCAAGCCCCAAGGATCCTCCTGCCTCCACCTCCCCAGTTCTGGCATGTGCTGCCACAACCAACCTTTGATGTGGGTGTAAATGACGCAGACTTCAGGCATTGTGCTTGTACAACAGCACTCTACCCTCTTAGCCAATCCCCAAGCCCTTCTACCTTAATTATTACTAAATTATTTAATTATAAATCTATATTTATGGCAGGTTCTATAAATCTATATTTAAAGGCTTGGCTCACAACCAAAATATACATCTATATTCACACACACAACACATGCACGTGCATGCAGGCTCATAAAATGACTAAAAGCTTCCAGTCCTCAGAGCATCAAAGCACAGAGGAGGCCCCGAGAGAGTCACGCCTCCCTATCCCTATACACAGACTCTCTATGGGAAAGGTGGGTGGCAGACTTGGACCAGCTACTCCACCAGATGTTTTCTGTCTCCACAAGCAGTTGCAGGTGTTGGAAAGGATGGAGTCTGGGCTCTGGTGTGGCCCCTGGTGTGTTGTGTTCCAGCTCCTCCCACCATTGCGGATTTGACCTATTTTCAGACCAGAAAAAAGCTGCTGATTGATTCCCCAGTTGCCCGCTTTGGCTACTGGTTGCACAGACCTCACTCTATCTCTGCAGTCACAGCCCGGGCTTTGACAACATTTCCCATAACTGCAGGTCCGGAAAGAATGACACAGCTGGGCATCATTTTATAAACAATTAAGGCTAATGAGCTGACTCAGCAAAAGCAGAAAAAAAAAAAAAGAGGCAGGAAACAGCCTTGGCTAGAGGAGAGTTACTGCCTTGGTGGCTGGTAGAGACCAGTTAGAGAGTAAAGTGAGAGATCTGATTTGTTAGCAAAGATGAAGATTTGCTGGCCTGACTTTGGCCAATTAACAGGATGTACGTCCGTTGAGACTGTGGACAGCCGTATTCTTTTCTATACTATTGGTGAACGGTAAACTAGTTCAACCTCTATGGACAACAATTGACCTTGAACCTCACAGATTGGAATTCACTGTGCTCTAGATGCTTAAGATACTTGTGGCCGCATTATTTGATCTTGTAACCCTGGGTTAGATACAAACTCAAAGTCTCTTTTATAAAATTTGCTAAACTTATACATGACAATCTATAAATCCAGACAAATGAGTACTATTAAATCACTCAAAAGAGGATGGCCATTCTTTGTGATGAGCTGTTGTTGAATTATCTTAAAGCTATTAAGTGCAAAAGGCAAGGCAAACTGCAGTATTCTGCCACTTGGCTATTTAAAATGATATACTGGTACACCTAAGTGGACATAACATATCTTTGGAAGGATGTTAAAAAGGTAGACTCAGCCGCTGAAGAAGAAAACTGAGAAAAAAAAATAAGAAACAAGAAAGAGTTTTTAATATAGGCAAGATGGTTAATTTTGATCATCATTTTGATGGAAGCTGTAGTCCATTTCCTCCCTTGCAACCCAGATCAACTCCCCCCAGCTAGCATCAAAAATCTTGTCTTTGTCTGTTCATTCAGAGACATGAGGAGGCCAATGATGTGGGAGTACCTCTGTATGCTGTCAATGTGTTTTCTTACCATTGGTTAATAAAGAAGCTACTTTGGCCTATGGCAGGGCAAAATATAGTGAGGCGGGAAAACTAAACTGAATACAGTGAGAAAGAAGGCAGAGTCAGGGAGATGCCATGTAGTTACCAAAGGAGAAAGACGCCAGAACCTTACCGGTAAGCCATAGTCTTGTGGTGACATACAGATTAATAAAATGGGTTAATTTGAGATGTAAGAGCTAGCTAGAAATATGCCTTAGCCATCGGCTTAACAGTATTGTAATTAATATAGCTTCTGTGTGATTATTCGGGTCTAGAAAAACAAAAAAGCAGTCTCTTCTTACAGACCAAAGAGGTCCTTTGTGGTGGTTTGAATGAAAATGGTCCCCATAGACTCCTAGGGAGTGGTATTATTTGTGGTGTGGCCTTGTTGGAATAGGTATGACCTTGTTGGAGGAAGTGTGTCACAGAGAGTGGGCTTTGAGGTTTCAGAAGCTCAGGCCAGGCCCAGTGTCACTCTCTTTCTGCTGCCTGCCAAGCCTGATGTAGAATTCTTAGCTACTTCTCCAGCATCGTGTCTGCCTCATGACGCCATGCTTCCCACTATGATGATAATGGACTAAAACTCTGCCTATGAGTTGGCCCCAGTTAAATGTTTTGCATTATAAGAGTTACCTTGGTCATAGCGTCTATTCACAGCAATAAAACTATAAGATGGCCTCTTTAAAACATGGCAGTCTTAATTTCCAGTTCAAAAGGAATCACTGTCATTGCTGTGTTCCTGGTGAAAGCATTCGTCCCTATAGAACCAAACCATGTAGGCAGAAAGGGGAGAGTGAAAGAACCAAAACCTTTGCTAGTGAGTCTCTTGGGGATAACATAGAGTGATGTCACACTTATTTCTACTACTGAACTCTTGGGCCAACCTGTCCAGAGTCAAGAGCTCCTGTTTCCATGAAGAAAGGAAAACCTGTACTATTTTTCACTACTCCCACACTCCCATAGAGGACACACATGCAGTCACCCTTGCTACCTTTACAACATAGTTATATTGCCATATACTGTTTGTGTAGACTCTGGGAATAAGAGATTGCCCCTTTTCTCCGACTTCAGCAAGCTTATCTCAAGTGTCCTCTAAGACTCGCTGTCCTGGGTCAGGCTGGTCCCTGACCTTCTAACAGGGCGAAAGGAGAACCATAAACAGTTAAAGGCGTTAAAAATATTATTCCCTTGATTACATCTGGAAGGTAAACAATTTCCAACAAAGGTTACTATTGTTTACCCCATGATATAAAAATGCCTGTGCTGACAAGAGTCCTTGAATCTCTCTCGGTCTTAAACCCTAGGATCAAGGCCAGTGAGACAGCTGAATACAGTCAGGACTACTAATTACCCAGACTCTGTAGGAATGAAGGTTTTGGCCAGTCCACCAGGGAAAGAACCAAAGCTATCTGAGGCGCTTCCTGAACACAAAGGAACATGGTAGACTGGACATGTGTGGTTATAAATACCAGCCACCACCATGTGGTAAGTTACAGAAACACTAATTGTCGTGAGGATTCCCTTCCTTATTACACAACAAATGTTTGTGTCAGTAGATGTTTCTCATGTCTCATTCTGTTACCATAAAAAATTAAGCACTAACAATTTTATACTATAGTGTTTATATTATACAGCATGAGGAAAAGAGTAAGTATCATTCAAGAACTTTGCTCTTCTGCAGTAAGAATTATATGCAGAGCAGTAGAAATGATAACCTCAGGCCGGGCGGTGGTGGCGCACGCCTTTAATCCCAGCACTCAGGAGGCAGAGGAAGGCAGATCTCTGTGAGTTCGAGACCAGCCTGGTCTACAAGAGCTAGTTCCAGGACAGGCACCAAAGTTACAGAGAAACCCTGTCTCGAAAAACCAAAAAAAAAAAAAAAAAAAGAAATGATAACCTCAGTACTGTCTTTCTTTAGAGGTTAACTATGACTTAAAGAGATGTGTGTCAAAGGACAAGGGCGGACTAGGTTGGTCTGTTTTATTTAACAACAATAAGAGCATTCTTCCTAGGTGTGTCTCTTAGGATGCTTCTGGAGAAGAACAGCATTCAGTTTTTTGGACTCAGCTGACTGATTTCCCTCCTATCATCAATGAGCATCATCCAGTCCATTAAACAGAACAAGAGGTAAGAACAGCAGAAATTTCCCGATTCTTTCCTGCACGCTGATTTCAGCTGTGATAGCCATCCTTTTCTGCCCTTAGACTTGGATTTATGTCATCAACAAACTGGTTCTGAGGCTTTCAGACAAGAATTCAACTATACTACTCACTATCCTGAGTATCGAGTGATGGAAGGCATACGTGGGCCTTCTTGACCTCCGTAATTGAATAATCATGATACTAATAATCTGTAATTGAATAATTCATGATAAATGATAGATGGATGGATAGATAGATAGATGGATGTTGGATGGATAGATAGGTATTTATTGATTGATAGATATGTATATACATACATATATGTGTGTGTATATATGTGTGTATGTGTATATATATGTATAGATATATATGTGTGTATATATATATATATATATATATATATATGTCATGTGTTGATTCTGTTTCTTTGGGAAAGAACTAGCACAGCTGATTACACTATGGACTTTTCCAAACCCATGCAGCATCCAAAGGTCAGCCAATCAGCTCCTCTTTCCTGTCTTCCACTAGGGATTCCCACTGACTAAACTCAACTAGAAGCCAGAAGGCAAAGAACTCTTGGCTAACATCCAAATAAGTGAGCCTCCTGAACACAAAGCAGGGGTAGCACATGGGGTGGGCAATGGAAGCCATCCCCAAAACACATGTTCTTAAGAGTTCTCGCCTTAGAAGCTTGATAGACAGGAACTACAGGGCTCAGTCTCTATCTAAATCAACTCTCTTTTCTATTATCTTTCATTTTTTCTGGATCTGAATTTCCTCATTTGTAAGTGGAGAGGGTTTTTACTGACTACCATCTGTAGGCATCTATCTTACTGGCCTCTTGGACACAGGGCCTCACTACCCAAGCGACCATGACTCAGGTTTTACACAGGATAACGCTCTGTAAAACAGACACGCTCTAAACAATCTGTGCAGACTGGGATCACAGAACTCTCAATCCACAGAGCTACCTGTTCTACCTCAGAGTCCGTTTGAAAGCACAGTCTCTTAACATAGTAATCTCAGCCTGGAGGATCCATTTGTAGCGTTTCTCATGTGCCCCTCCACCAGGGCACCTGAGGCAAAATGCTCCCCATGCAGCTTCTTGTGGCATGGTTTGAAAACACTGTCAAGAAGGATGACTTTACATCACAGTACAAAAGGTTTTAAGTTCATTTCCTTTTTAATAAAAACAAGCTATTATTATGTGATAATTATTTTTTAAGCAAAAATAAGAGCTTTGAGGCCGCCAGGCCACCGAGGGCGTTGCGGCATGGAACTTTTTGCTAAGTAGTAAAATTGCATTCCGAAACATTCACAAACAACCCAATCAGCCAGGTGTTAGGCTCTCAATCACAGGCCTCACGACACATAATCAAGTATCAGTCAGCAGGTGTTTTCAGTGGCGATGGAAATAAACAGTTGCCTTTGTGGCTGTTTGAGGGGGTTCACAGCATTAAGACGAAGAGCCTTGCACTTACGGCAGGCCGGCGTCCAAAGCACCTCAGCACAAAGAACCCGGGAAATAATCATCAGAGGAGACTGCAACCAAGCCGCGGCTTAAAAACGCTTTCGGTCTTACCGAGGAAATCTGTTTATTTCCTTTATTCCCAGGACAGTCACAGGGTCACCCTTAAGCAGAGTCTTTGAAAACTCACAGGACACAACCTCTTATCGAATGAAAGACTGCGATCCTCTGAGAGAAAAGCAAATTCAGACTCCATATACCCGTTAAGTGTCACAGCTCCGGGGGCTTGTGCCCCCCCCCCATCTCTGCAGTGTGACAGGGGAAGAGTTGGAAACTCTGAAGAAAAATCCATTACTTTTTTTTTTCCTTCCCCATACATTCAAAATGGCTTACCCGTGTCCCCATAGTTAATCTAACATAATCTTATAAGAAACAGTGATGAATTTGGGGGGACAATTTAAGGGTTTATTGTTCCCCAAATAAGACTCTAACTAGAAGCCTTAGTTACTTTTTGATTGCTGTGAACAGACACCAAGGCAGCTAATAAAAGAAAGCATTTAATTGGGGGCTTGCCTACAGTTTCAGAGGGTAAATCCAAGAATGTCACGGCAGGAAGTGTGGCCGCAGGCAGGCATAGATAGCCCTGGAACAGTAGCTAAGAGCTTGCATCTGATCCACAAGCTGGAGGCAGAAACAGAGCTAACTGGAAATGGTGTGGGATTTTAAAGCCACAAGTCCACTCCCAGTACACACCGCCTCCCACAAGCCACACCTCCCAATGTTAACCAGACAGTTCCACCAACTGTGAACCAAGCATGCAAATATACGAGCCTATAGGGACCATTCTCATTCAAATCACCACACCAGGTCTGAACAGGTCAGAGATCCAGAAGATGAAAGCCCAGGAGGCTTCATCTTTTATTCCACCAGCCCCGGAAACCTGCGGGGAACTGGAAATCTCATTATGACTGTCATTGCCTCATGTTTCTTCTGCCATGGAATTCATGGGCTCTGGTTAGTGCGTACTTGAGGCTACTGTGTCTCAGAACTGTCGTCTGAGTCTGTTTGTAAAGATAACTAAGTTTTCTTTCATACCAGCTGTGGTTATGCACACCTGTAACCCCAGCACTCAAGAGAAAACCTCTATTTGAACACCAGCCTGGACTGCATCATGAGTCTAAAACAAACCTGAGACATTGTCAAAATAATAATAAAATAATGTTTCCTCTCTAAACAGGCAATCTGGACATCTTTGGGCTTTTGTGGCATCCCACTGTCACGCCACACTCCTCTTTCTTTTGTATATTTTCACTCTCTTCTCCCATTGGCCTGGAAACTGTTAATCTGGATTAGACTTCTGCCTATCAGACAGAGCTCATAGCCCTTTGGCCCTTTACCATTGTGGGGTTGCATAGCATTAAGCTGAACTAAATTCTATCACAAAAATGGCTCAGACCAATTCAGAGGAGGATTCTCTCTCATCACGGTATGTCAATAAAGTTTTCAGCTCTCATTTCAGGGAGGAAAGGGAAATCATCAGGGGAAAGCTCTGGCGATTCTTTGCTTGTGTATATGACCCCAGAACTGATGGGAGGTGTATATGTTTTTAAAAGGGGGAGCCGTTAGAATGGCTTACACCACAGAGATTGCATAGCCCAGCAATGGGTATCTACATACTGGAGTGGCTGAGAGCCCAGCAGCTGCTCAGTCAATGAAGCTGGGATGCCTCAACAGTCATAATCTGATGTTGAAGGCCTAGAAGATTCCTGGAGAGTCCTGATCTTCAGTGAAGGTTGAAGAAGCTGGAGTCTCTTAACAATGAAGGATGGCCAACGCAGCGGTAACAACAGGCAACGTGGCAGCAACAATACTCACCAGCAAGCAAAGACACACAGCAAACATAGCCTTTCTCAGAGTCTTTCTGTCTAGGAAACCCACAGGAAAGTGCTACCCACTCTGAGAGAGGGTGTCCTCCATTAATCCATTCTAGAAATGTCCTTACAGACCTGACAAAAGGCATATCTCTTAGTTGATTACAGATCCCACTAAGCTGAAAATAAAGACTAACCGTCACACACACACACACACACACACACACACACACACACACACACACACTGAATTCTGAGAAGTGTGTCTCATTATCTTCAGACATGCATTCGATGGTGAGCCCACCAGGCTCAGTTGGATAGTTCCACACTCATGGTCACACAGAAACCCAGTGGATCAAAAAGCCAGTTCAAGTACTAGGGATAAATCCTGGTCTCACTGCCAGTGGCCCCACAGAAAATCCCAGCCATACAGAGGGCCTAATTTGTTCCTATGCTGGGTCCTTTGCTGCCAATCTGGATTCTGTGAACTCCCATTAGCTCAGGTCAGCTGTTTCTGTGGGTATCCCCATCACGGTCTTGATCCCTTTGCTCATATTATGGCTCCTCCCTCTCTTCTACTGGACTTTGGGGGCTCAGCCCAGTGCTTCGCTGTGAATCTCTGCATCTGCTTCCATCAGCTGATAGATAAAATTTCTATGATAACAACTAAAGTAGTCATCAGTCTGACTACAAGAGGAAGGTCAGTTCAGGCACCCTCTCCACTATCGCTTAAGGTCTTAGCTGGGGTCATCCTTAGGGATTCCTGGGACTTTCCTTAGTGCCGGGTTTCTTGCTAGTCCCATAATGGCTCCCTCAATCATGATATCTCTTTCCTAGCTCTTATCTCTGTCCTTCCCCCACTTTAACATTCCTTCATGCTCTCCTTCTTCCTCTCCTTCTCCCCTCCTCCTAGCCTTCTGCCCTCCCTTCTTCCCCCACCCCACACTCCCAGTTTTCTCAGGAGATGTCTATTTCCCCTTCCCAAAGGGATCCATGTATAGTTTCTCTTAGGGTTCTTTTTGTTACCTCGTTTTTCTGGGGTTGTGAACTATAGGCTGGTTTATCTTCACTTCACATCAAATATCCACTTATGAGTGAGCACATACCATGTTCATCTTTCTAGGTCTAGATTATACCTCTCAGCATGGTTTTTTCTAGTTCCATCCATTTGCCTGAAAATTTCAAGATGTTATCATTTATTTTTTTTACCTCTGAATAGTACTCCATTTTGCAAATGGACCACATTTTCTTTATCCATTCTTTGGTTGAGGGGCATCTAGGTTGTTTCCAGGTTCTGGCTATTACAAATAATGCTGTTATGAACATAGTTGAGCAGGCAAGCCTCCTACAGGTAGGCTGCTCCAACCCCTCATTGAACCCAGTAATATGCAAATCCCACTCCACCTTCAAACCCACCCGTCCCCCGTGACCACACATTTCCATTGTAATGGATATATCTATATATTATTACTTTATATTGGTTCCATAATTTAGTCAGTCTGCTACTACTGGGCAATTAGATTGTTTGCAATTACATCAGACTACACTGTGATTACCATAACAGAAGCTGAAACTCTCATTCACTACTTGAATAATGTTTTTATAACACTTTTTGCATGTATTTATTATGTGTGCATGTTTGTGTGTATATATTTGGTAGGACACACAGGTGCCACCTCATCTATGTTATGATCAGCACAACTTGGGGGAGCTGGTTCTCTCCTTCCATCATGTGGGTTCCAGGAGCCAAATGCATCAGGTTTGGAAGCAAGCAACCTTACCCACTGAGACTTCTCACTAGTCCTTAAATGATGCTCCTAATATGTATTTCACTGCTTGGCCTAGTGGTGCAGTCTTTTATCCCAGTATCCAGGAGGAAAAGGCTGAGAGATCCAGATGGTTGGGGATTAGCCTGGTCTATATATCAAGTTCCAAACCAGCCTGGGTTATAGTGTGTGTGTGTGTGTGTGCGTGTGTGTGTGTGTGTGTTTCTAAATCCAGACCTTGTCCAGTCATTTCATCATAGTGAACTCTATCTTCACTCACCCTCTTGCTCAAGCCAAATCCTTTAAGCCAATGCTTGCATCTTTACTTTTCCTCAACCTTCAGCCCAACCCATCAAACAAACCCCATCAGCTCTATTCATGGCTCATTTACATCCCATTCTTTTCGGTCAGTCCCACTTCCTGAGCCACCATCTCTCTCAGCTGACAACTGCAGCAGCCTCCGGGTCCCATCCCACCACCATCCATGTCCAGAGAGTAGAGTGTCATTCTGGGATGTAGATTATATCAAGCCACCTCCCTACTTAAACCCTCTGACAGCTTCAAGCCCTCATCAAGCCCTAGCAGGGCTCTGTCAGCTGGCCCTGGTCCTGCCCATCTCTCTGACTCATGTTCCACCACTCATTCTTTGCAGACCAGTTGCCAGGCACTGACCTCCTTTCTGGTCCTTAAGTGGGCCAAGCTTGTTCCTAATTTAGGCCCAGATTCCTCACACTTGGCATTCGAGCAGGATAATTCCTTGAAGTGGGGGCTGTTCTAGTCCGTGTAAGATGTTGGGCAGCATCCCTGCCCTCCACTCCTTAGATGCCAGCAGGACCTCTCCAGCTATAAGAACAGAAAAAGACTGTCTCATGGGCTGAGTGCGGTTCAGTGGTAGAATGCTGTGTAGCATGCACTGGACCTGGGTTCAAGCCCATGCACCAAACGCATACATCAAAAGCCCATACATCTGGCATTACAATAGAGCCAGATGTCCCCTGGGGAACAAAAGCACTCCAATCGAGAACCACTGAGGGAGGACTTTGCCACATGATCTTCCCTCCGAAGCAGGTAGTTTTCAAGGGTAACTTAGCAACCCAGGACTCCACCTACATCAATCTAAGCAAAGCGACTGGTCATTCTAACAACTCTCTAGCAACTACCCACTTGCAGTTAGTTTGAAGTCACACACATCCGGGAACTAGAGGGAAATGAGCAGAGCCAACCAGAGCCAGCTTTAGACACATGAGCAGTAAAGTAAGCTGGGTCCTCAGAGTGAATTTTTATGACAAAAATCTGCCCTCTTACACCCTCATCATATGACTTAGGCACATATGTGACAAAAATTATAGGGTGGGATGGGAGGCTGGAGAAAAGGCTCAGAAGCTAAGAGTACTTGCTGATCTTGCAAAAGACCTATGTTGGACTCCCAGTCTCCACATCAGGAGGTGGGTGCCATCAAGCTCACTGATAGGCCTGAGTACATTCAAAAGGTGGGGCAGGAGCAAGGTGGAGCAGGAGGAATCTGTCCACTTTTGCTTTCAGCCTCACTGCTTGAGCTGTCTGTCCATCTTTAGGCTAGACTTCTCAGCATCTAGTTCTCAGGTCTGTGGACCATGCACCACTAGCTCTTGTAGGTCTCCAGTTGGCAGCTGGCTGAGGGACTTCTCAGCCTCCACAGCAGGTAAGCTGATCCCTCATAATAAATCTCTCAAGGTTTCCCGGGAGACCTCTAACGTACTCTCTCAGCTCACACAGCTTAACCTCTGCTCCTGAAGCTCCTAGGGTGTCTCCATGGGATTCCTACCGGGAGCTGAGACAACATCCTCCCGAGAGGCTTTGTGTCTGTTTTGACTCCTCCGGTGCTTGCTCCTCGCTGCTGCCTGCTTGAAAATCACCCGAGTCAATGATCAAATCCCGTCCCTTGTCCTCTCATCACACCAGACTGTAATGACCTCAGGGGCCATTAATGTGTTCCTTCTCCCATCTGAAACAACCTCACGCCACCTTCTTTGGGATGGGGGAATGCAGAGAATCTCTGCATCATCCGCACACTGGATTTCCATGGCCTCCCCCTGGTTCTTAGCTTAGTCACTATATCTTGTGTCTGAATCTCCTAAAACAGTGAGGGCTGTCTACTTGTTTTTTACAAGGAGGGCTCCTTTGTTCTTCCCAGCCACCCGGCTAGCTTAGCCCCTGAAATAACCACACAGAAATTGTATTCATTAAAACACTGCTTGGCCATAGCTCTAACTTCTTATTGGCTAACTCTTACATATTAGTTTAACCCATTTCTATTAATCTGTGTATCGCCACATGACTGTGGCTTACCGGCAAGATTTTAACCAGCGTCTGTCTCAGACAGGAGATCCATGGCATCTGCCACTCTGCTCGTCTCCCAGCATTTAGTTCTGTCTACTCCGCCTACCTAAGTTCTGTTCTATCAACTAGGCCAAGGCAGCTTCTTTATTCATTATCCAATGAAAGCAACACACAGACAGAAGGACCTCCTACACCACTTGTTCTTCGGTTCACTGAGCATACATAGACTATTTAATATGTGTGTGGATGTATGAGGACGTGCAATGGTGAAGTGTGAATTAAAAAGTTATGTCCTAAGTACACAAAGGTGTCACTGCTTGGCCCCTGCTAGCAAAGTCACCACCTGCGGGTACCTAGGCACCAGCCTGGCACAGTGTGACAACATGTCCTGAGATGACCTGATGGAGCCTTATACATGGAAGCCAAATCTACCTGTCAGTCTCCAAGCTAAAGCAGAAATTCATTTCATAGATTGTGTGAGCCAGTGCAGAGAGGTCACAGGATGAATACTTGCCCCTAGTAGGAAGTTTTGGGTGTCTGGATGATGTGGGTCTCTTTTAAGAGTCCAGAGGTAAGCTGGAGATGTGGCTCAGTTGGCAGAGTGGTTGGCTCCCACGCACAAAGCCTTGGGTTCAGTTCCCAGCACTATATAAACCAGGCATAGTGGTGCCTGTAATCCCAGCACTTGGGAAGTAGGAGCAAAGGGACACAAAGTTCCAAATCAACCTTGTCTACATAGCATATTTGAGATCAGCCTGAATCCCCGTCCCCCCCTCCCCCAGAACCCATCTCCAAAGCAAAAACACCACCTGCAAAAGACGCTAGACTGCAAAGTTGGCACCCCATCAGCATCTATTTCTCTGTCCTTGGTGGCTTTAGGATTAGAGTGCCCCAAGCATTCTCAAGGTTGTGGCCTGAGTCCTTGAAAGGCCTGTCAGAGTCTGATAAGGACCCAGAAGGCAGCACTTTTCCAGGCTTCAGAGGCAGCCTCTAAACAATGATCAACAAGAAAATGTATCCACATTGCAATTTGTTAAAATAATCAAACCCTGGCATGGGCTCTGTTCTCCACTCTGTGCAGGAATTAAGCAGAAACCCCTGCTCTCCAGGCTGTTGTGGCCTACTTAAGGAAGAGAGGCCTTTGTTTAAAATTATACTGTGCGCTGAAAGCACAGGCTTTTCCAAAACCAACAGCCCTCCTCCAGCCTGAATGAGGTGTGAGAGAGCAACAGAGCCCACGTTTTCCTAAACGTCAAAGTCCGAGATCTCCTGAAAATATCCCACACCTCAAAAGTCATGAGTAAAATAAAGCCTCCTGTCCTGAGTACCAAAGTCTCCAGTTTCAAGCCTCCTTGGAGGCATGGGGGTGCTGTGACATCTTCTACTTCCTCCAAGGATCAGGTTATCCCCTCTGGCTCCTGGGGCTTACCCGCCTCTGACCACTCTTTGCCACACTTGGCATCATCTTTTTTTCTTTCTTTTAAAATCTGCTTAGTAATTCACCCATTGATTGACTGACTGATTGGTTCTGTGTATGTTTATGCATTGCTTATGCATGTTCATGTGTGTGGGTGAATGTTGTGTGAAGGTATATGCATATGTTTGCAGATATGTGTGAAGGTCAGGGGTCAACCCCAAGTGTCTTCTTCTGTGATGTTCCATCTTGTATTTGGAGACCAGCTCTCTCACTTTTATCTGGAGCTACCAGTTCTACTAGACCACTGGCTGGTGAGTCCCAGGGATCCCCCTATCTCTGCCTCCTCAGAACTGGGGTTAAAAATATACTATGGGAGCTGGAGAGACACCTCAGCAATTAAAAGCCCTTACTGTTCTCTCAGAAGGCCTGGGCTCAGTTCCTAGCAACCAACAGTAGCTGGAAACCATCTGTAACTCCAGTTCTAGGGAATCTGATGCTTTCTTCTGGCCTCTGTGGACACTGCACACACATTGTGCCCATATACACTGGCAGACAAAACACTCATCAATATAAAATAAATGTATCATTGTGCCTGGATTTTTTTACATGAGTTCTAGGTCCTCAAGCTTGCATGGCAGATATTGTGAAATGATTTCCCTACCATCAAGATAGTCAACACATCCTTCACCCCACATCCTGATTTGCCTCACCCCTACTCTTTTGCTCTCTAAATTCCTCTATAACCATGTCTGGACAAAGGAGATAAAACCAACTGCTAATTTTTATTTCTGTATTTCCCACAAGCTATCTTCAAGTTTTAAAGGGACAAGATGGGTGTAAATACCTTCATTTGTGTACCATTTTGTTTTTAAAATATAGTTCCGGTGTATGTGGAGTTTTCTATCCCACCAGCCAGCTCCCAAATAACCACACAGAGACTTAATATTAATTATAAATGATCGGCTGATAGTTTGAACTCATTACTATCTCTTACAACTTAAATTAGCCCACATTTCTTACCTATGTTCTATTACATCTCCTGGCGACTCTGCCCTCTTCTACCCCACGCTCTCTTTTTGTCCACCAGTCCCACCTAACCTTTGCCTACCTACCTATTGGCTAGTTCACTCTTTACTAACCAATGAGAGTAACACATATTCACAGTGTACCAAAAGATTGTTCCACATAATCCCAGTACCAGATGGAGTCCCAGAGCCAAAAGCAGAAGTGGTCACATGCCTCCATCCCTAACCCAGAAACCATCTCTAATTGATAGCCACTTGCAGATGAAAATTTAGCTTTCTCTGGGCAGTGGTGGCACACACTTTCACTTTCCAGCACTCAGGAGACAGACAAAGGTGGATCTCTGTGACCTCAAGGCCAGCCTGGTCTACAGAGCGAGTTCTACAGAGGACAGCCAGGGCTACATAATAGAAGATGAAGCCAATGACATCTTTGGAGGTTCCTTGTCTCAAAATGTTGTGTGAGGGCTTTTCCTTTTTTACTTGTTTTTAATTTTATCTTAATATTTATTTAATCTATATTTTTTCTTCTCTTTTTTTACCCTACAGGTCCTCTGTGTATATGTTATGTCCTCCTGTGTAATGGGATTCCTGAGTGTGAAGACAAATGGATCTCTGAGTCTATGTCTGTTTCTTGTGCCTTCTCTTGGGC
Source organism: Dicrostonyx torquatus (assembly GCA_028555095.1). NCBI lineage: Eukaryota > Metazoa > Chordata > Mammalia > Rodentia > Cricetidae > Dicrostonyx > Dicrostonyx torquatus. The sequence goes on from JAQHUG010000200.1 coordinate 2,969,235, forward strand.
TCTTTTCTTCCAATGTATTTTTGTTTTATCTTATTTTATGATATTATATTTTGTTACTATCTTTTAGAAGCCTGTTTGTTTTCTGGGAGACAGATAAGGGGTGGATCTGGATGGGAGGGGAAGGGACGGGGAGGAATAGAGGGAGAAGAAACCGTAATCAGGATATATTATATGAGAAAAAAATCTATTTTCGGTAAAAGGTAAAAAGGAAAATGTAAAGACTGCTTACTTAATCCCTGTGTCAGTCACACTGTCTTGCTCATACACCTCCTGCTGATCAGTTTTCCCAGTGATTGACACAGTCAGCTTTAGTTGTCAACCTGACCACACCGGGGAGAAGGAACCTCAATGGAGGAACTGCGTCCATCCAAATAGCCTAAGGAAATATCTACGAGGCGTTTTCTTAATTGCTAATTGACATAGGAGGACCCAGCCTGCTGTGTGCAGTGTCCTCATTAGACTGTGGCCATACAAGGAAGCTAACTGAATATGTGAGAGGAAGCAAGCCATCCAGAAAGCAGCGTTCCTCCCTGTTCTCTCCTTCAGCTTCTGAATGGAGCTCCTGCCCTGGTATCCCTCCACGGTCCACAGCAGACTACAATCTGTAAACTACAACAAACTCTTCCCCTCCCCCACAACCATATATATATATATATATATATATATATATATATATTCCCAGAGCAAGCAACATCAGCACCACCTGGAGATGCTAGTGATACAGATCCCTGCCGAGTTCCGTGACATGTGTACACATCAGTGTTGGAGCAGTCTTAGTCAATACAGAAGAGCAAGTCACTGTCCACGTGGCTGTGCACTGAATTTCCAGGGCTATAAAACATGCTCATGTATGGGCATGGAAGATGTTCTGATGCCATTGGTGTAGGAAACACCCTGTATGTTTGGGGTGTTTGTTTGTTTTTTAAGCTCCCGTAGCATTCTAATATGCAACAAATGCTGTTCTCTGAACAATGCTTCTGCAGTGCTGGAAAAGGGAGGCGTAGCAGAGGGGAGAATGGTGTGAACAGATGTGGACAGAGGTAAGCATGAACATCAATAGTCACGAGACAGTGAGAAGACCTCTGTGAAGGAAGCGAGGGGCTGAGGGGTGGGTAAGGAAAGGCAGGAGAGGATCACGGTCTTCATGAGCTAATAAGAAGCATTCTGCTGGAGGAAATGCATGCTGCTCAGCAAAGCTTGCCGCCACTGAATCCCAGACCCGCCCTGATGAACTTATCCTGATTGCTCCTTGAAACACCCTAACTCAGATGAGGTCACAATCTGAGGAACTGGGATTTGGAAATCCATCATAGGAATACGGGAGGAAAGCACAAATTGGTTCATAACACATCAGAAAATAATACTAACCCATGGAAAGTCAACTCTTTCTCCTCATTACAGGTAACCAGAGTGGGATGTGTACGGTCCCTCCCCTCTGTCCTCTGAGGTTGGTGGTGACCCCACCACCCAGGAGGCATGTAAAATCCATGTGAGCCTGAAGGAGGCTCTCAGGGCCAGAGAAAGCCTACAAAAGAATTGTCTTTCAATTGAGGTTTCTGCCACCACAGTAATGACAGTTGGTTTAAATGTATCAATTTACAGAGCTGAGATTTGCAGTCCATGGTGTAATATTCAAAAGCAAATATGTCATCCTTTATATAGAGAAATAACTATCACAGCTGACAGGGACATCGGCAAGCTCCAGGTGATGGAGCAAAAACGAAATAGATGTAAAAGCCGAGCATGTGATTCATCGCCACGGACACCAAACACCAGCCTGCTGACCGGGGGCGGCAGGCTCACACCTGTGTCCCAGGGCAGCCAAGAGGAGGGGGCCACGAAGGTGAGAACTGGAAAGACATACCAAACTCCTTGTTCGTATCTAGAAACTAGTCTCATGGTACCTGTCTCCCCTATCACACATGTGGTAGGGAGACAGGTACCACGTCAGATGATCCTAGGGACACAAAGTCAAGGAAAGAAGAGTATCCAAACTGCAGCAGCTTCCGGTGTTCCCAGACAGGACTTCTCTCCTCTTCGCCCACAACAGGAGGGTCTCAGCTCTGCCTCTGTCTGTTTTCAAAACAGAAAAACGAGGTTGGTCTACGCTGTGGTTGGATGTAGAGTGTTGCCTCAAAGTCCATGCATTCAAGGCTTAGTCTCCAGGGGGATGAGGCAGGACCTCTTAGAGACTAGGTCTAGGAGGTTGGTAAATTACTAAAGATGTGACCTTGAAGGGGATTTTGGGTCCTGGGCCCATTTTATTTTCTCTTTTCTGTTGTTTTGCTTAGTCACACACAGCTACAGGCCCAAAAGCAACTCACCATGACTGAAGCCAAAATAAGTCTTGTATCTTTTTAAGCTGACCATGTTGTGTGTTTTGTTAGTTCTTAAAGAACTGTCCAGTTTAGGCTATGGAAAGCAGTGATTCTCCATCCCGTGGGTGGCCTTATTAAGACATATATTTCTAGAACCCATGCTCAGCTTCCAGCCCAGCAGGTCTGCAGTTGGCTCTCGTCACATGCATCTCTAAGAAGCCTCTTGGGCAGTAAGCTACTCAGGGAGAACCACTTTTTCTTTTTTAATGCAGGTTCTTATGTAGCTCAGGCTGGCCTCAAACTCTCCACTATGAGCCAGAGATGACCTTGAAGTTCTGAACCGCCTGCCTCCACTCTGAGTGCCAGGATGGCAGGCACGCACCTGGCTTGTGCAGTGCTGAGGATAAACCCAGAACTTCTAGCATGCTAGGCATGCATTACCAACTGAGCTACATCTCCAGCTCCAAGAATCAATCTTAGAGAGCTGTCCATAAATGTCTGAGAAACGGCTAGCCTGGGTTAGGGTGAAGTCTGTGACCATGCCCTGTCATTGTCCCCTCAGAGATATCACTGCTTGCTGAGGATCCAATCCAATAGCTCTTGCTTTTATTAGTTTTATGCTCTAATCTGATATGGTCTCAGTTTTTGATTTCTTACAGGAGCTAAATCAACAAAGTAATAAGACCTACGCACAGATTCTGAAAGGAGGGGTGTTGAGAACAGGGAAAAAGAACCGTGTCCTAAGTACTGCCATTTTGACTTCAGACTCTATTTTGCTTGTACAGTGAAACAAAGTTCAGGCTCCCAAGCCCTAGGGGAGCTGGGGACCTTCTGAGAGCTGACCCACCTCCTCCCTAAACCACAGAAAGAGTCGTTATGCATCTTTAGCTCTCTAGACGCATCATGGCTGTTCCTAACAACAGAAGGAACAAATGAATCTGATTGGTTGGACTGAGAAGCTTGTACCATATGTCAGTTGACAATGGTGAAACATTCAAGGAAGCCCCCAATCTCTAAATCCTGATTGGTGAGTATTGTGGCTTTAACTTGGCAACAAATGTTTGTGATTTCTGTGATTAAATACATGCTATAACAGGCATTCAGGGTCACGGTTCAGCACCTGAGTCTGTTCTGAGGCCCTGACCAATCAGCCCCCCACTTCTTCCACGCATCTTCTGCTCTGCCCTGAATTAAATTTTGCTTTGTAGTAACCTCTTGTGTCTGCTTGGGTGCTGCGGGAGATTAAGCCCTCTTGCTTTCAGCCAATGGCTTCTAAGATACCCGCCCAATGTGGGGCGTGGTTTTCATTTTAAAAAGAGCCGGAGCTGCTCTCTGAGCTAACTTGCTTCCGGCTTTCATGCTGACTGCTTTTGCTAGACTTGGTTTCCTGTTTGCGACCAGAGGAACGTGGTTTGGGACATTGATATGTAAGTTTTATCCCCTCCAATAAAATACCCCTTTTTAAATCAACCTAGTGTAATATTGTCCTGCGACAATACTTGGGTTTATTCGAAGCCTCGGATCACAACATGGAATAAATTGGGTTTTGTGGGTGGTTTGGTAGCTTTGGAACTTGGGCACAGAAACACATTTAGGGTGGGCTAGAGAGGTGACTTAGCAGATAAGAGTGCTTGTTGTGCTGCCATGAAGAACTGAGTTCAGGTCCCAGTTCCACGGAGCAAGCCAGGCATGAGCTTCACACATGCCTGTAATCCTGTGCTATGTGGAACAGAGAAAAGGCTGTTTTGCTGACAGGCCAGTAGTCTAGCCTAAACTGGGAGAGAGACTCTGCCTCAAAGGAACAAAGTGAAGAGCAGAAGAGGACACCCAGACACCCAGTGCCTTCCTCTTGCTTCCATGCATACATGTGTGCATGTGCACACATGCACACATACACACACACACCACTGGTTGGGGGGGGTAGTGGGGAGAACCTACTCATTTAGAAACAACATGGCCAATTCTGGCCATGTGACTTAAGTAACAAACAATGCAATATGGAGAATAGAATATAAGATAAGGGTCTGGTTGGGGGACATGGGAACAGAGAGGGGGCAAGCAGCTTGAAGTCTAGCAAAGCCTGATTCCCCAACCCAACCTGACACAAACCACTCCTTCCCACATCCCATGTTCTAGAAGCAGGCCCAGCAGAAGGCAAAAAAAAAGATTTCTGGGCTCTAAGAGAAAAACACAGGGGAAGCTACTCTCTTGCATTTAATTTTTTAAAATATCTTCTAAAAGATAAATGTATTTATTCACTGGTTGACAGAAATAGTGTCTGCAGAGTCCACACAGCCCTTTGACTCCTTAGTCAGAGAACCCTGGATGTGCTGGCTCTGTAGGGCGGGGCAGCCTGGAATCGTGCTGACTTGGTCAAGTGTGTTAGGAACAGTCAGAGAGCCCTTACCTTCCTGACACGCTAAGCAACTCAAGAGAGAGCGGAGGCTTCTTTGGCATCGTTTGCTTTGTACTATAAAAACTGCCCTTTACTCTGACTCGGGAATTGTTTGAAAGAAAAACAACAGAACAAATAAGCAACTGTGGGTAATAAGAGACTAAGGCTTGAATATAAGCAAAGGTTTGCTCTGCCTTCTGTAAGCTCCTGAGAGGGAAGCAGCCTCTAACTGGACAGAAGTGCTGTTGAAGCCGCATTGGAGAATTAATCAAGATGATGTTTAGCTTAAAGAAACTAAAGGAAGAAAAAGTCTAGAGTTATATTTGCTTGATTAAATGTTTGTTTTCATTCTGGTTTTTTTTTGGGGGGGGGATTGGAGACAGGATCTCGTGTACCCCAGACTGGCCTCCAACTCAATACGTAGCTGAGGATGACTTTGAACTCCTATCTTCCTGTCTCTGACCCCTGATAGTTGGGATTACTGATATGTGTCACCATGCCCAGCAAGTCTGTGACTTTTGATGTTCATCTGCAGTGGCCCAAATGAGCTGATATGCAATAGATCATGTTTGTTTTTAAAAATTCATATAGAACCAGAAAAGACTCCAGCTAGTCAGAGCAATCCTGAGCTTAAAAAAAAAAAAAAAAAAGAATAAGATTGGAGGGATTGTCATCTTAGACTTCAAGATACTATAGATCTTTAGAAAAAAAAAAATGGTACTGGCCCAAAACAGACATGTAGACCAATGGAGCAACATAGAAGACCTACACATGAGGATGGCCATCTCATACTTGACCATGAGGCCAAAACTCAGACTGGAGAAAAGGCAGCATCTACAACCAAGGCTGCTGGGGAAACTAGATGTCCACAAGCAGAAGAATGAAATGATACGTGTATCTCTCGCCCTGCACAGATATTCACTCCAAGTGGATCAAAGACCTCAATTTGAAACCTGAAACTCTAAAACTGCTAGAAGGAAACAGACAGTACTCTACGGGGTTTAACTATGGTGAAGGACTTTACAAACAGGATTCCATTTGCCCAGAAGTTAAGGTCAGCAATTGAGAAGTGGAGCTTCATAAAGACAAAATGCTTCTTGCGAGCTAAGGGAAGAATCAACGGAATGAAGAAGAAACCCACAGAGTGAGAGAGAATCTTCGCCAGCCATACATCTGGCAGAGGATTAATATCCAGGATGCACAAAGAACTGAAAAGAGTCAAGGAAACAAATGACCCAATTAAAATGGGCTCAGTCGCTAAACCGAGAGTTCTCAGCTGAAGAAATAAAGATAGCTAAGTATTACCTTAGTGTTCCTCATCCTTAGCAATTAGGGAAATGCAAATTAAAACCACTTTGAGTCAGAATGGCTAAGATCAACAAAGCAAGGGATAACAAATGCCAGTGAGGCTGTGGGGACAGGGGACACTCACTCATTGTTGGTGCAAATGAAACTTAGTGCAGCTACTCCAGAAATAAGTATGGAGAATCTTCAAAAACCATAAAAATAAGTCAACCAGATATACCATCCCTTAGCACCTGCCCAAGGGGTTGACATCCTATCTCCACAGATACCTGCTCAGCCATGTTCATCGCTGTTCTGTTAACAATGGCTGTGAAATGGAAACAGCTTGCACGTCCTTCAGCAGATGAATGGCTGAGGAAAATGCAGTGTACGTGTGCTATGGACTACTATTCCGCTGTGAAAAATGAAATCATAGACTTTACAAGCATATGGGTGGGTTTACCTAGGAAGATTATATCAAATGAAATGACCCGGAAAGACAAATGTCGAATGTTCCTTCCCATTTTCAAGGTCTCAGAGATGAGTAAAGAACATGGAGTAACTGCAGAAACCAGGAAAGTGTGAAGGGACCACACTTGGCAGGGGGGAGGGGCCTCACATGGGGAAGAGCAGGATGCAGGTGATGTGAAAGAGGAAATGGATGGGTGAGGAGAGGGGCTCCAATAGGAAAGAAGGAGGGAGGGAGGTCAGTACAGAAGGAGGAGGGGAAATAACAGCAAGATTGTTCAATAAATCCTCAAGGAATCATATTTATATTTTCCTAAAACCACACACAATACAGATAAGCATATTTACATATAAACACACACGTGTGCGCACACACGCATACATGCACTACACTTAAGGAAGTTCTGCTCCAAGGACTGACTACATAGAGTAACAAAAACTTCAAACCAGGAACAAGAAATCCTCTTTGGAATGGTCGGTCGGGGTAGTCCATCTAACTCCTAAAACAATGCATAATATGGCTATTGCCCATTTTCGTCCCTCAGGGGTTGACGGTGAGCCCATATTGCTGAAGACACTGCATACTTATGACATGAGGCTCAGATTATTAAAGGTAGATCTAGCCTGAAAGGCTTCTTCCTGTGATCCGGCTTCCGTGGTACCAGAAAGTACTGTGCAGGGTGCCAAGGGAGGGAAGCAATTGATAGCCCTACGCAGTTGTGACATTGTGAGCCACATCCATGACCCACATGACAGATATCCATAAAGGTGCAATAAGAGGGATTTGCATTTGGGCTTAGTCCATAGCTGTCCAAATGAACTTTAGGCCACCCAACAGGAGGGAGACTATGTCTGGTACTAGAAGCCTAGCAAATTCCCCAGGGCTAGCAAGATTGGGGCCATGGACCTTAGAAAAGTATCTACAACTGCTATTCTGCTAGACCAGCAGAGTTCCTAACCACACTCTAAATCTTATACCCACTGATAAATGTTGCTATCACCCCTCACCAAAGAAGCTTCTTCTCACAGCAAATGGAGACCAATACAACAAAAGAAAAAAAAACACAACTGGACACAATGCTGAAATCAACAGATTGTGGAGAGCCACAACAGGTACGTCTATATCACAGCCCCTGCATCCGTAGCTCAGGGAACGTTTTAGAAAAGGGAAGGTAGAAAGATTGTAAGACCCAAAATAGCCAAAATACCGGGAACTCTGCTGCGAAACAGCCTCTCATAGAAATGGCAGCATAAACATGGCCTCAACAATAGTGGCATCAACAGACATGCCAGTGCAGAAGGAGGGAAATCTCACAGGGTGGGTCACAGCCCTGGACAAGAGACTACAGGCAACTGATGACTGATGAGAGAGTTAGCATTTCCCAAGGATGGGGCCCCTAAGGTTGTTCAATGCAAAGGGGTCAACCCTGAATATACATACATACATACACACACACACACACACACACACACGCACACACACACACACACACATAATACATATATATATATATAAAACAAAAATGGATTCAGCAGGTTGTATTTATATATTTGTGCATACACATACGTATATTACAATAATAATTGGGGAGACGAGGGAGGCTATTAGTTTGGGAGGGGGACATGTAAGGAGTTGGATTGGGGGGACTTGGAAAAGGCTGGAAGGAGGAAAGTGATGTCATTTAAATGTATAAAAAAATTTAAATGTTTGAAAAAAGTAAAACCAGTTTAAAATTAGGGGAGGGGGAGAGAGAGAAAGAGAGAATACACACATGAATGCAGATACCCTTGAGGGCCAGAAGAGGGCGTTGGTCTCCTGGAGCTAGAGTTACAGGCAATTGTGAGCCAACCACTGTCGGTGGTGCTGAGAACTGAACTCCCGTCCTCTGGGAGCACAGAAAGCTCTCTTAACCACTGAGCTGGGTCTCCATGCTTTCTTAAAGGCAGCTCTGGTTTCAGACTAAGAGTAGAATGTTGAGAGATTTAGCTTCCTTCAAAAGAAGTCCATGGGCTCTTCACTGTCTGGCATGACCAGTGCTGGTAAGTCAAGGTTTTCCTGAGCATGGTCGGGTCTGCTCAAGAAATTAAAGCTTCCAGACTGTTTGGATGTGGAACAAGTCCACGGAAGGACAAGATGGTCTGTTCCCATATTTTTGTAATCATAACTGACAAGTTTCATGCTCTGCATGTGGACTCTTAGAAAAGATTGAAAAGTGGTCCCAGAAAGTTATTCTGTGAAGTTCCTACTGGCTGCAATCCCAAGGCCACTTTTGTCCTCTTGACCTCTGGATCCCCTTTCTAGAAATGCCAGTGCCTAGCATTTGCCACTTCAACATCAGTCAGCCCTGACTGAACAGGAAAGAGAAACTGAGTCTCTGAGACACCTAAAGGATACAGAGCAGATTGTGCTAACACTGAGTCTGGGCCTCTGCATTGAAGGTTGGATGTCACCATGCCCAGCTGCTCATAACCTTGAGTCAACCCACAGCCAAGTTTTCCATGATGCCCCTTTTATGGAGCTCCCTTCTTAATAAAACAAATCATCTAGATCCCAAAACTATCCATGCAGGCCCTGCCCAGCCACCACTGTAGGGCTGCCCCCAAATATACTAAAACCCAGAGGTCCTTGAAGTCAAAATGGTCAATGAGAAGTCTTCTTTGCCTGCAGATTTCTGATTCACGAGCCTGTCCCACTTACTCAACCCTAATCCTGAGTGGTTTAAATGAGAGAAATCTGAGAACTCACCTTCTATAACTCTGAGTGAGCAGAAGCTTCCAGGCCATCCCTACACATCTTTGAGCGCTTTCCTGGGCTCCTTGCCAGCTTCCCAGTCTTGCAACATGGCCCACAGCCTTTTGTTATCCTCTATATTGTTTTCCAAACGTTCTTTATTCTCAGGACACGGGCTCTCTCACAAAACTCTAAACTGCACCCTGACTCCAGATTCTAACTTGTGTGTAGACTCTGACACACACCAAGAAGCTAATTAACTATGTAGCTGATGAAGTATTGTTCAGACTTAAGACAGGGACAGGGAGGGATGCGCCCAGAGGACACTGTAAGCTAAATAAGCCAGACACAGGGAGATAAATACCCTCATTTATATGCAGAACCTTTCTAAGTTGAATAAACTGAAGCAGAGGCTAGAACAGTGGTTACCAGGGAGAGGGGGAAATGGGAAGAAGTGGATCAAAGAGTGCAGTTTACATCCAGGAATCTAAAGTAGAAGATGATCGCGAGGAAGGCCTCCTATCTGGTGCTTACTATAGCGAACAAGATAAAAAAAAACAAAAAAAAAAAACACGCTGTATTCTCAACTTACTGAATGATGAATGCTGGTGACCTCACCAGCCATACACAAAAAGAAAACTAGGCAAGGCGACAGACCCACGAAGTTATTTGACTGCAGGCCTCATTTCACTGCGTGCAGAGCCATTGGTCGTGGTGCTGTGCCCACAGAGTCAGCCAACAGCCGAGATTGGGGAGAGAGCCTAGGAAGTTCCGAGAGCAAAACTTGAAATTCCCACTCCGGACACTGCACTGCTACCCCAAAGTGTGTGACGGACACTTGCACGTCGCTGCAGCCTCCAGAGTCTCACGGCTCCTTGGCCTCTGTGCCTGTCTCTGTTGGGGCTTGCTTGCCCAGACATTTCTTGTTCACACGCTGTATGATCAAGACTACAATGTCGCACTTGTTCTCCCCATGGGCAGTGTTCTCCCAAACTTGTTCACTCAGACATTGCTTCCCCGAAACACTGCAGTCTCTGCCCAGCAATGCAGTGTTTAGGTATTACAAGTAATCTGGGGGTTATTTAATGTATAAGGGGATATGCTTAGATTATCTGCCTATACCATGCTAAATCATGAAAGGGCCTTGAGTATCACCTGTTCAAATCATACAACCAACCCTTCAGATACTAGGCATGCAGAGACAGCATGGAGAGATAGCAAAACATTACTTTGCACACTTTACATATATACAAAAGGAATTTCATTAAAAACTACATAAATTACATATGTGGCAAGGACTGGAAAGTCATTCAAGAGAAACATTATTAAGGAGCAATATGTGTTGCGTCTTCAAGCTGAGAAAATATGTAACGAGCTACTGTCAGACAGAAATGGCTAAGCACATTAACCTAAGAAGAAATCATTTTGTGTAGATTCTGTTCTGCCTGTCTTTATCATGTTGCCACAGAGTGCATACCCCCTACAGCTGTATCTCTGAAGGTGATCTGCAGCACAGACACCCCACCTTGTGGGCAGAGGGTTTCGCTGCGCTGTGCCCCTCTGCACTCTGGCCCCACAGGGAAGCTAGCACTGCAGGAGAGGCCTCTGCAGTCCCTCACCTCCTGCTGGGCTCCTTTCTGGGTTCCATCACCATGATTCGCAGGACAGAACACGGGAGCCTGTATTAGCATAGAGACCGACAGCAAGAACTAGGGTTTGTGGGAAATGCCTTCCACTTTCTCTGCAATTATCATTCAACTGCTTCGGTAAACAACAAAATTGTTCCCCACACACATCATTACCGCTTACAAGATTAAAATAGTCTAGAGGTCGGGAAGACAAACACAGGCTGGCTAGAGCTCTGGAAATGAGTTGCTCTCCCTGGCTAAGACTTCCCTAACCCCTACTTTCCTGGGGGAAAATGGAAAACAAGAGGCCAGGCAAATGTCAAGCTGGCATCTCTGTACCCACACAGGAAACTGTGGAGAGGCAAAAATGAGGACAAGATAGCGCTTCGTGAGGCCTCAGCCTAAGTCAGGCAGGCAGATGGTCCATTGCCTATTGCTCTGCCCTATGAACCTCACATGGCCTACCTGGGATGCCGCCATCTTGTACCTACTCAGGCATGGGGCCTTAGAATCCTATACAGATCCAGGTCAAGTCCAAAATTAGAAGTCCTGGAGAAATTGTCTCATGTTCCTCTCTTTAAACTATGGGTTGTTGCTGCTGTGCAATACTGGAGATGGACTGGACTCTGGGCTTCACGTATGCTAGACAAAGCTATTGCCTTTGCCCTGATAAGCCCGCCATGGGTTGGCATTGTGGGCTCGATGTTCTGACTAGAGCACCAATCCTGATCCTTGGTGGTCTGACCCAAACCAGGCGAAGACAGGAATGAAGGAACACATGACAACCATGTGCTAATCAGGTTCATCTGAGAGGAGGGAGCCTCAATTAAGAAGATGTCTCCCTAAGATCAGGGCAGTAGATAAGCCTGTTGGGCACTTTCTTAATTAGTGCTTGATAGGGGAAGGCCCAGCCCATTGTATGTGGTACTACCCCAGGTCTGGTGGTTCTAGTTCTGTAAGAAATCAGTCATGGGGAGTGAGCCAGTAAAAAGCAGTTCTCTACGGCCTCTGCATCAGCTCCTGCCTCCAGGATCCTGCTCTCTTTGAGTTCCTGCCCTGACTCCTATCAGTAATGAACAGTGATATGGAAGTGTAAACCAAATAAACCCTTTCCTCCCCAACTTGTTCTTTGGTCATGGTTTTTTGTCATAGCAATAGAAACCCTATCTAAGACCAACTGTATCCCAGCAATCTTCAGCGTCCATGTCAACTCAAGGTTCCCTTGAAGAAGTCAACCCATTGCCTCAAACTAGCATTTTCCCCTCTGAAGAGTACACAGAATGAGAAAAAGACAAGGCGGAGCTGGAGTCCAATTGCACCAGACTAGATGAACCTACGGTACTGGGTAGAGCTGACTAAAAACAGTCCTGCAGCTGCTCCTAGCAGCTTCTAATCCACAGAAACTCTGGCTTACTATGAGGATAGGGGGAACAACAGTCAAAAGGGGGCTGCAAGGGCCTGAACTTGGACCCCAGACAAGGGAGGGAGAAGTGCTGTGGAATGTTAGCTGAAGGTGTGTTACGTGCGTTTGTGCTGTGGACTATCCCTCTAATGATGCAAGGAGGTGTTGCATTCTTCTATGTTCTGTTTGTTTAACTCTGTAAAGCTGTGTTACTGTGCCTGTGTAAAACACGTGATTGGTGTAATAAAGAGCTAATCAGCCAATAGCTAGGCAGGAGAGAGAAATAGGCGGGGCTAGCAGGAAAGAGAATGAATAGGAGAAATCTAGGTTAAAAAAGAAAAACTGAAGAAGCAAGGACTAAGAAAAGGAGAAGGAGAGGAGGACACCAGGGGCCTGACGCCCAGCCACACGGCCAGCCATAGAATAAGGATGAAGGAAAGATATACAGAAGAAAGAAGTGTAAAAAGCCCAGAGGCAAAACGTAGTTAAAGAGAAACAGGATAATTTAAGTTAGAAAAGCTGGCTAGAAACAAGCCAGGCTAAGACTGGGCATTCATAAGTAAGAATAAGTCTCTGTGTATTATTTGAGAGCTGGGTGGCAGGACCTTAAAGAGTAATAATAATAATAATAACTACAGAGAAGTTTAATTGTTTCTGAGGTTGTGGTTCCTATTTCTCATGCCCTGGTCCACTATAATCAATATTGAAAATGGTTATTCCTTAGAATTTCATTTTGGAAACCATTCTGGCACCTGCCAGCCCACCATATCCCCAGCCATTTTAAGCCTTATCCCTACAAGTCTCCTTGGTCAAGGTAGTACCAGGCCCTGGAAATGTTCAATGCCCATTTTTGTCGCCTGACTCAGTAGCTTCCTCACTAAGAGCCTACACCTCCTCCCAGGTCACCTTTAAATGACAGTCTCCTAGAGTTACTACAACTTGAGCTGGACCACAAAAGTTATTGTTATCACCCCCAGGGAAAGGATGTGTTGAGCCTGGGGGTGAAAAAGCATGGTAGTACAAGACCATGGTGGAGAAATGTGTACTGAGACTCCTGGAGGAAAAGTAGGAACTATGTGAGTGGAAAGATGTCAGCTACAAAGGAGCCAGATATGTAAGTACTTGATCAGATAAAGGCTGAGATTAGTATAACGAAGCACAGACTACATAAACTAGTTAAGCTCAGAAATACTCATAGTCAAAATCTGAGCCCCCTTCTCCATATCAAAAGGAGGTGACCTCATCATCTCTTTCAGTACCCCAGGAGCTCTCCCTGGAGACAAATTAAAGTAAAACTCACCAGTCAAAACCAAGGGTAAATTAGTTCTCTTCATTACACTGGTACAGTTCTACCTATAAGAGAAAAATTTTCTAGCTTACATATTAACCAATTTAAAATCAATGTCAACGACTGTTGCTCATGGTTAAGGAGAGCACATAACGTTTCTGGTTTGGCAGCACAAACGACAAGAAGTACCAGCGCCGTCCTAGTTCAGCAAAAGGATGACGCAAGAAGGTCCAAAGAGTTAATTCTGTCCAAAGAGAACAACTCCCAGACCTGTAGGATGGATGGCATAAGCACAGAGGAACATAGTGAACCAAGAACGGGCCATCGTAACGCTGCTGAATGCTATCTAAAGTTTGGACACAACTCCCAACAAAATTCCAATATCATTCTTTACACAAAAACAGTGGGAAAGTCCTACATTTCATAAGGAAACAAATCAAAAAGAACAACACTGAGGTATGGGGATGTTTGATTTCGGTTACACTAGAGTAGTAACGAATCAGCATGGTACTGGCACAAAACCTTGTAGACCCATAGGACAGAACGAGACCTATGCAAACAAAGCACCGGATTTTCAGCTAGATGCCAAAAACACGCCCTGGAGAAAAGGCGGCCTCTTTAACAAATGGTGCTGGGGAAGCTGGGTATCCACATGTGGAATGAAACTGTGTCCCCATCATTCACCTTTTACAAAAATCAATTCAAAATGGATCAAAGGCCTTAATGTAAGGCATGAAGCTATCAACACTAAAGAAAAATAGGCAGAGTCTTTATGAGAAGGACTCTCATCATCTGGGAAATAATAGCAAGAACTGACATATGGGTCACATGAAATTAAAAAGCCTCTGCCCTGTACAGAAAACAAGAGCCAAGAGACAGGCTCTGGAGTGGGAGAAATTCTTTGCCAGGTACACCTGTGACAGCTAATATCTAAAATGTGTAATAACAAAAGGTTAAATAAGACCAAATTATTCAACAAATACCATGTTTTGTTTGTCTTGGATGAAGAATCCATATGTATTTTTCATGATGGCATGTTATATATTGGGTTAGTCTAAGCCTTCTCTTCTAGAACTGCATGCATAACTTGCAAAATGTCTGCTATGGCTAGCTCTCCCTTTGGTTAGTTAACTGGTTTCCTTCAGGATTAAACCCACAACATATTCTTTTGGACACCCAGGTCTGGTCAACTGAGAGAAAACGTTATAGGAGAAGCTTCCTGATTCCGAGCATCTTATGAGGCAGGGACCTCAGAGGAACAGCGATGGCATCTGTTCTGGTCTGTTTCTATTGCTGGGGTGAATACCATGACCAAAAGCAAACTGAAGAGGAAAGGATTTATCTCACCTTACAGTTAATAGTCCACCATGAAGGGATGGCAGAGCAGGAACTGAAGCAGAGAGCATGGAGGAATCCTGCCTACTGGCTTATTTCTCGTGGCTTTCTCAGCCTGCTTTCTTATCTAACCCAGGACCACCGACCTACAGGCCGATCTGATGAAGGCATCTTCTCAATTAAAGTTCCCTCTTCCCAAATGACCCAGAATTATTTCACATTTAAAAAAAAAAAAACTAAACAATACAGCATCCAAAGTGAGGAGGAGGGTTAAAAGTCCTCTTTTTTTCTCCAACAAGGTTCTCAAAGCTTCACCTTGAGACACTGTGCTGGATGGTTTGGGGTCAACATGACACCAGCTGGAGTCATCTGAGAGGATGAAAACAAGCTCCATCAGCAAATGGTGCTGGCATAACTGGATGTCGACATGTAAAAGAATGCAAGTAGATCTATATCTATCGCCATGCACAAAACTCCAGTCCAAGTGGATCAAAGACCTCAACATAAATCCAGTTACACTGAACCTCACTGAAGAGAAAGTGGGAAGTAGCCTTGAACGCATGAGCACAACAGACCATTTCCTAAATATACCCCCAGTAGCACAGACACTGAGAGCAACAATTAATAAATGGGACCTCCTGAAACTTAGAAGCTTCTGTAAAGCAAAGGACACAGTCAATAAGACAAAATGGCAGCCTACAGAATGGGAAAAGATCTTCACCAACCCCATAGTGAACAGAAGACTGGTCTCCAAAATATATAAAGATCTCAACAAACTAAACATCAAAATACCAAATAATCCAATTTTAAAATGGGGTACAGATCTAAACAGAGAATTCTCAACAGAGGAATCTCAAATGACTAAAAGACACTTAAGAAATTTCTCAACATCCTTAGCCATTAGGGAAATGCAAATCAAAATGAGTCTGAGATACCATCCTCCCCGCCACATCAGACTGGTTAAGATAAAAACACCAATGATATCTTATGCTGGAGAGGATGCAGAGTAAGAGCACTTCTCCATTGCTCATGGAAGTGTAAACTTGTACAGTCACTTTGGAAATCAGTATGGCGGTTTCTCAGAAAATTAGGACTCAACCTACCTCAGAACCCAGAAATACCACTATTGGGCGCATATCCAAAGGATGCTCAATCATACCTTAAGGACATGTGCTCAACTATGTTCATAGTGGCATTATTCATAATGGCAAGAACCTGGAAGCAACCTAGATGTCCCTCAATCAAAGAATGGATAAAGAAAATGTGGTTCCTTTACACAATGTTTTTCTGAAATTCAGCAGTAAAAAACAATGACATCTTGAAATTTGTTGGCAAATGGATGGAACTAGAAAATACCATCCTGAGTGAGGTAGTCCAGACCCAGGAAGACAAACACGGTATGTACCCACTCAGAAGTAGATATTAGATGTAAAGAAAAGGATAACCAGCATATAATCCATGACCCCAGAGAAGCTAGGTAAAAAGGAGAACCCTAAGAGATGCATACATGGATCCCCCTGGGAAGGGGAAATAAACAAGAACTCCTGCAAAAATTAGAAGCATGGCAAGGAGGACAGAAGGGAAGGGGGAGAGGAGAAAGGAAAGGGGGAGGTAAACATGAGGGAAAAGGATTGCCAAGAGGGAAGAAGGACAAAGAGAGAGAGCAAGAAAAGAGATTTCTTGATTGAGGGATCCATTATGGGACTAGCAAGAAACCTGGCACTAAGAAAAGTCCCAGGAATCCACAAGGATGACCCCAGCAAAGACCCTAAGCAATAGTGGAGAAGGTACCTGAATTGGCCTTGCCCTGTAATCAGATTAAAGACTACCTTAAAATTGTCATAGAAACTTCATCTAGCAACTGATGGAAGCAGATGTAGAGATTCACAGCTAGCATTAGGCTGTGCTCCCAGATTCCAGTCAAAGAGAGTGAGGAGAAAAAAGGGATCAAGACCATGATGGGGAAACCCACAGAAACAGCTGATTTGAGTGAGTGGAGCACATTGACTCTGGACTGACAGTGGGGAAAACCTGTATAGGACCCAGCTAAGTCCTCTGAATGTGGGTGACAGTTGTGTGGCTGGGGCAGTCTCTGAGGCCACTGGCAGTGACACCAGGATTTATCCCTAGTGCTTGAACTGGCTTTTTGAAGCCCATTCTCATTGGAAGGATACCTTGCTCAACCTAGATATAGTGATGGGGGCCTTGGTCTTGCCTCAAAGTGACGTGCTAGACTTTGTTGACTCCCCATAGGGAACCTTAACCTCTCTGAAGAGTGGATGGGGGGTGGCGAGGAAAAGGTGAGGGGAGAGAGAGTGAACTGGGATTGGTATAAAAAATGAGAAAAGATTGTTTTGAAAAATAAATTTTAAAAAAGAAAAAGAAAACAAGCTCCAGCTGTGGGCATCTGTAGATCATCATCCTAATTAGCGACGGATGGGGTAGGGTACAGCTCATTGTGTGTGGTGCCACCCCTGGGTTCTATAAGGAAGCAGGCCGAGCAAGCCAGAAAGCGGCACTCCTCCATGGCCTCTGCTTCAGTTCCTACCCTGTCCAGCTCCAGGAGATCTGACACCCTCTCCTGGCCTCCATAGACACTTGAACTCACATGCATACACTCAGACACAGATACACATGCATAATTAAATTTATAAAAATAATACATGGTTTATATATAAATATATAATGTTAGGAATATTCCTAAGAGCCTCTCTGCCTGCACAAACCATATTAGACCAAATCAAAAATGTTCACATTTAATAAGTGCACCACTCCTGGGTGGATAGGGACAGCATAGCAGGGAGAGAAGCCCACACAAACACTGAAGATCATGCATTCCTTTTTCTAGCATGAGTCTAAATAGCCTTGGGAGTGGTCCTGACCCTTCCCGGGGAGGGGTCAGCACTTGGTAGGCTGGGAGTTGGAGTCCAAGCATTTGGCAGGATGGGAATTGAAGTCCAAGCACTTAGCAGGCTGGGAATTGGAATTAAGACCAGGACAATTCCCAGGCCTGGGGCTACGGTAATACTTCCAACTCAATATTTCATTCCAGACTCTTTAGATATAGGGGTGTTAGGGGGCTGGAGTCTTACTTTTGACCAGAGTCCTTGGATATAGGGCCTGGCTCAAGTCTGGCTGCTTCCTGTGGGCATGGGGGTGACGTGGGAGAAGGGGAGCTGGGAGTTGGTGCGCTCACACTCAGTGAGAGGTGTGGCTGGAACGGCATCCGGTTTGCTGTCATCCTGGAGTCCTTAGGCAGCTTCTTTTTGAGGGAGATGAGAAGGCAGGTGGTCAGGAGAAAAAGAATAATGTTATTATTGGCCCTATGAAATGAGGCTAGCCATAGGATGGGACACAATAGCAGATAAAACCAGGTTTTGGTTGGCAGGTGTCCTTGATCCAGAAGAGCTGGTACCAATGGTGAAGTCCCAGGAGCTGGTGCAGGTCTTTGGCATGGTCTGGGGAGCACTTTGTGGGTTGGTCTTGGCCCAGGCAGCAGGAGTGACTTGTAAAATATGCTTGAAACTGGCTGGGGTAAGCAAAAAGGCTCTGGAGACTGTTAGTATTTTACCAGACCTGATTTTTGATACAGCAGTAGAACTTTCCAGGAACCCGTAAGAGAACTGGATCAGATTTACATAGCTGAACCTTGGAAGATACACCTGAAACCTGTTAATCCTGGACTATGAAGACTATTAAAGAGGTACACCTGTCTGTATTTTAGCAGGAAACTTCATTAAATGTCATGGATGAAGTAATAAGTTAACAGTGCTTTAAATTGTCAAATGCCATTAGACAGATCTGGGAGGAAAAATGAGCAAAAATGAGACCGCTTTTTAGCTACGCAGGCAACCCCAAATCCTCTCCTTGGTCCTTGGAGAACACCAGTCTTAGAAGCAATGCTTGCCGTTAGCTGCTGAGTACAAGAGACCAAAAGATTTTTCCTGTGGGGGGAAGATTTAGTCTACCTGTCTTGGCAGAATGAAATTATCAATTCCCTGGGTGAAGAAGCATCCAGGAAGCTGAAGAGGTGAAAGGCCACTTTTTGCTATGTGGCTGGCTCTGCCAAACCCAAAGGCAAGGCCTAGAGGTGGAAGGTCTTCTGTCTTTTTGGAGGAGCTAAAGGGTGTTGCAAAAACTGGCAGGCTTGTGTTAAAAGCTCTTTTGTTAAAATGCTATACCCTCGGATCTGTAAAGGCATTCAAGAACTAGGTACATTACCTATTATTTAAACTGGGCATATAAGCTAAATTTAGATGTATTTTTTATCCAATTAGTTACAGTTTACCAATGCTGGTAAATGTAAGATTAAAAGGAATATTTTAATAAGTCAAAGAATCTTAAAATGAGCACACATGCACACAGAAACATTTATAAGTAACACAGACATATTTTGGCCACATTATCAGCTGACCAACCCAAAATTTTGGCATAGGCAAAAGCCAGAAAAGCACAGAGGTGATCCCATTAAGGACCAGACTAGCAGATGCTGCAAGAGGGAACAGAAACATAAGGATAAAACATCCATACAGTTTTAGAGTGGAAGGACGGGCGGGGGTGAGAAATGGATCCATTGTAGAGAGTCCCAGTGTGAGACAAATGGTAAACAGCTAGAGGGGGAAGAGGTGCAGAGTAAACCCAGCATAGGTGGCAGAAGCCAGTGAAGCACAGCAAACAGCTGATGGACAGGAGTTGGGAGCTGTTCTGTCAGTCGATGGAAAGGGAGTCGGGTTTAGATCCCCAAATCTGGAATGAGACAGGAGACAGTCGTGCCTCTGGGCATAGCATCAGAGCCCTGCAGGCTACGGAGAAACATAAGTGGGGGTGGAACAAACCATGGGCTGTAGAGGGGAAATGAAAATTGGGGTGGGTCGAACTGCAGGCTATGAATCAGCAGAGAAGGAGAGGCAGAAGGTGGTGTGGGAGCGGGTTACAGAGCCTTAGATAACCCCAATTTAAAAGGATTTTTTTGTAAAAGACAGCTCAAGGGTATTTGAGTTATCGGTTTGGAATTGTAAGGACCCATATAAAAAGTCTATGCCCAATGGGACTCAAGTCTGTTGTCCACTGAACAGGGCCCTTGAGTCAAAATGGTGGTACACGAGAAATGAGTGGGGGGTTGTCTCTCCACACCCAAGTCCCATCTCAGCTAAAGCCTGGCTTTTGCTGCATGGATCAGGCTCCTGATGTGACCATGTCTTCAACAAAAGCCTGAAAAGTGAATGGGTCACCCTGGGGGACCCTACAGGCATAGAGCAAAAGAAGGGGAACTCACTGAGTCCAAAGCCAAACTAGTCTGGCAGAGCACTTGGGGGATGGGCGTTTTCTAGCATGGTGGTGCTGTGCCCATGGGAAAAAAACAGAACCATCTTGGTGGGACCTCCAAGATGTTGGGAATATTTCCTAACCAAGTCTCTCCATCAGCACAAAGAAATCCAATTAAACCAGATTAGACTGAATCAAAAATGCCCACATTTAATGAATGCAGTGCTCTTGGGTGGCCAGGAGAATGGTAGGGGTAAGACAGAAGGAGAGCACACACAAACTTGAAACCACATGTTCCGCCTCTGGGTGGCCGCCTATATATCTTGTGGGAATGGTCCTGATCCTCCCCCGGGGAGGGGTCAGCACTTAGCAGGCTGGGAGTTGGATTCCAGACCAACACAACTCCCAGGTAAGGGGCTGGGGTGACACTCCCAACTTAATATTACATATAACATAATAATTATATTTTAGAAATAAATCTTTTTAAAATTCATGTGAGGCTTTAAGTTCAATAATTCCCCCCTCCAAACACACTCAGGCACCCTAAGAAATTCTGAAAAGTCCATGTAACCCTTCAGAAATAGACTGAAGACAGTGTCTGTTAACCTCATCCAGGCAACAACAGAGGCAGGCAGAGTCCCAAAGGGAACTGGGAGGGAGTGACCCAGCTCTTCCAGGATACTGGGACCATTGCCCCTTCACATGGCCCCCATGCAGGGAACTCCAAGCACAAGTCCTGGCGTTTGCCTTCCCTGCATGGAAACCGCCCAAGGGAAATTCTTTTGAGAAACAAGTCTCCTGCTCCAGCATGCGATGCCAGCAGAGAATGTGGGGATGCAGAAGGTCACCTTCTGGGCTGCCGCAGGAAGCCTGGGATTCTGGCCAGAGACAGGACCTGCCTGTTCTCTGCTGAACGGTGGGGTCCAGGGCCTGCCTGCTTTACTCCACGCTGTGAATCTGAAGTGGAGCCCCTGGGGCGTGAAAACGTGTGGGCAAACAAGAGCCTGGAGACCCATTGCTCAGTTATAAAGGACCGATTCTTCAAAGCCCATTTCAAAGTGAAATCCACTAAGGTGAGCCAGGAACAGGTGCCAGAAGAAAGGGAACTAGAGGAAAAAAACCATCGGCACCACAGGACCCGTCCTCAGTTCCCACTGTCCCCACTCTGAGATTTCAAGGACCTCTTAGGTCTTCAGCAGAGTTTGTAAAAAGCCCCTAGTGGACTCTGGTTGACCTGACCTGCCCTGCATCTGCAACGACAAGGGAACCAATGAGGCCATAGCATGCCCAGAAGGCAGTGGCCTGTGCTCCCGGTGAGCCTGGATGGAACAGAGGCAGAGGATGGGGCTCATTTGCTGGATGTTGTCAAAGTCCCCGATGCCTCTCTAAGCTCCCATTTTCCTGAGGCTCGCATGACTTCAGACTTACAATCTTGCCCCGAGTGTCGGAAACCCTGTGTGACTGCTCAGGTTTCTGGCTGGAAGCTGTCCCTGCCCGTATCTGCCCATCTTGTTCCGAGGTGAGGACCAAAAGACCTGCCGCCAGCCTGAGCTGGGTGGGCTACTGTCAAGAGTCAGCGTGTTTGCAAATGATGAGCGTGACTGCTGGTCAGAGCCGAGTCTTAAACACAGGCCTGGCCCGGCGTTCAAAATTCAACATGGCCTTGCCCTTTCAAAGGCTTTCATTGTGCCCTTTTATAAATGAGATTAAGGCAAACTGAGCCTGTGTCCTTAGCAATAACTTTCACCTCTCTGTAGGTCCTCTCCACCAGAGGCTACTCATGAAAATCTCATTAGAGAGTTTCCTCCAAGCCATGGAAATAAAAGACCACACGTGCGCACACACACACACACACACACACACACACACACACACACACACACATACACACACACTTGCTGGGGCTTTCTCATGCACTGACCTTCATTACCATCTCAAGTGCCACCGTTCAACACGGGCATTGGAAAAGTGGTGGGCAAGGGGCCCAGATACTAGACGCTTGGCACATGGCTTGACCTTTGAGAACATGGTGGCCATTTACTCACCATTGGCCCTGCCAGGCACATGAGAGGCAGGATCCCTAAGACACTGGCCTTGTAGACAATAAAGGCAAAGCTAAGCTGGAAAGGGCAATGGCCCCAAGGACATGAGGGCCCCTTTCATTTCACAGAAAGGATTAAAATTGCTTTGCACAAGGCTGAGGCTGGATGATAAAACATCAAACGGAGATTATCTGTTGTGTCCTTGCTCAGCAGCCTGTTTCAGTAAGGAGACCAGCCCGAAGGACTCTTCGCTCTCTGGGACACCCGGTCTTTTGTCAGGGTTGAGCTGGACCCTACTTCCACAGTGGAGGTTCTCAGAGGTCCCTGACTGGCAGCAGCTCCTGCTCTCATTCAAACTCAGACTCCCAGGTTCCACCCCCCACCCCACAAATCAGAAAAGGGGTGGAGGGAGCATGCCACAGTCTGGTGCTACTCAGCTGAGAACTGCTCTCCTGAGAGAAGAGGAGGCCGGGGAGGCCCTGCTTGCTTCCGTACTGGCTGGAATTGCTGGCCAGATGCAAATGCACCCCCAAGCCCAGACCTGTGCCCTGAGGCGGATCACTGAGCCAGAGCACGCCGACCTCCTGTGGCTTCCTCAGCTGCGAAGCACAGTGCATTTCGAAACTCCATTTCTGCCTAGTTCTGCCTCTTGTTCCCTTGCCAGGTGGATGGGGTGGAGCGTAAGGGGGCACGTAGCACCCCAGAGCATCAGAATCGACAGATGACCTTCAGCCAGCCTTCATAAAGTGCTTAAAACTATCCGGTCTTCAGGTGAAAAACTGCTCTGTGCTTTCTTGACTCTCCCCAGAGCATGCCACATCCTGGTCAATTGTTTTGATACAATAGGTATCACAGAACCTGCCTAAGTACCCAACACAGGCCAAATAGAGACACCACTGTCCCTAGGAACTCTAGGTCCTAGATCATCGTTTTGTCTGGTCATGAGTCCCTGCTCCTGGCTCAGAGACCATGCAGGGCCTCATTACTTAAACACACAGTCTGACTTGGGGTTACCCAAAGACAAAGCCACCCTGGGAAAGTCTCCGGTGGGGGAGTCTTTTATCGGCCCAAGCAGCATTATCTCCAGGACTACACGCAACACAGCAGGGCAGGAAGGATTTATCTGTTTCTGTTTAAAGAATACAAGGGCCTTTTTGCTTGAAGGTTCCAAATTTTAGTGTATGTTAAACGTATTCCCCTGCTATTTCACGGCCTGCCATTAGCAACTGCTCCCAGACACAGGACTACCTGCTCTCTGATACAGCTAGTGAAGAAACAGCTACCCTACACCAGACAGCAGGGAGCCACCAGCAAAGATAGGTACCCGTGACGCTAATGATAAAGTTCTATTTGTGTCTGGCCTTCAGGGAGGCCAGTGAGATTGGTCCCACTTCTTGTGACGCAAACTCCGCATGGTAGAGGAGGTTTAATTGGCAAGTTAACCAGGAGGAGAAGGGGCGTAGATGTAACATCTGCCAGCCCCACTGGCTCCCTTGGCACCCAGGAGCTCCTCATTTTCCTCTGCCAAGAAGGGGCCCTGAGCAATTGCTCATCTGTCTGAATTCTCCAGCTTCCAGGAAGTCAGTCACTTACCTCCCATGGAGAGGAGGCCACAGGGGCTGGAAGCCAGTCATCTTTAATGAGCCTGGAAGGGTCCCACCTGGGACCAACCTGCTCTCTGCCTACAGAGGCCCCTTTCTTCTGAGCCCCCAGAAGCATTTCCTTTTATGCTTCATTTAAATGGCCCCAAAATGGCTTCTAGACCTCCTCCATCTCACAGTCTAAGCTCATTAACACAGTCAGATAAAGATAGAAAAAAAGATACCAAAACCAAAACATTCTTTTAAAAAACTGAGACAGGAATCCCTTACACTTCCTGTTTTCATATTCTCTCACCTTAGGTACAAGCACAGAGCAGTGCCAGCCATCATCCGAAAAGCAATAGCGCCTCCTTGGGAAAGACAATTACTTGCTCAACAAATAGTCGTAAAACACATATCTTCAGCCAGATATTCTTCTAGGTCTTAACCATAATGTATCTTTATCTGTTTTATGCCTATTTTAACAGAATATCTGAGACTGGGGAATTTATAAGAGAGGGGAATTTCAGAATATATCACTATCTGTTTCCTGTTTGCTATAAAAATAAAAAACTATTTGAGACTGGTTAACTTGAGAGAACAGGGCAGGAGAAAGAGATTCTAAAAGTCCTGCTGACTGGGAAGGCTAAGGTCCTAGGACCACCAAAAGCCAAGAATGTTGAAATCCAGGGTCCTCTAATTCCAGAGTGCTGTCAAAGCAAAACCAATTTCCTTTCAAACTGCAGTGCTAAGGGAAAGGACACCCACAAGCATCTCAGAGAACACGGCTGGATGAGACACTCTCCCACTTTGCTCATGCAGATGCTCCTGCCCACAGATGCCCAAGAGCGGCTCTCCACACGGTCTTTGTTAATTAGGAAAAATAAAGAGATGTGGATAATTCAAGGCCAGAATAATCTCAGACATGAGATGCCCACATCGGTTATCTTCAGCACCAGACATGTGGTACCCATGGGTATCAGCCATCTTCAGCATCAGACATGAGGTACCCACATTGACAATCTTCAGCATCAGACATGAGGTACCCACATCAGCCATCTTCAGCAACAGACATGTGGTACCCACATGGCCATCTTCAGCACCAGACATGTGGTACCCACATCGGCCATCTTCAGTACCAGACATGTGGTACCCACATCGGCCATCTTCAGCAACAGATATGTGGTACCCACATCAGCCATCTTCAGCACCAGACATGTGGTACCTACATCAGCCATCTACAGCACCACTCTATCTATAAGCCAAACTCCCCCCGACCCTGAAGAGTAAAAGTCTTTAATTTGGACACAGTCATGAATCTCTTGATGGCCAACAAGAAATTTAGGGTGTTTCTATGAGGCATGCACAATAACTCCAGGGATCCAGCCCAGTTTCAATATTTTTTTCCTGGTAGGAGTCATGTTCTAACTTTTTACTGAACTTTTATTGCATGAGTTAAAGTCAGGATCTTCAGCATGGCTCATGTATAGAGCATTTTTGATGATGATGAGTATGATGATGGTGATGACTGTGATTATAACAATGATTTTTATTATGATGATGATACAGTAGGATTGATGATTTTGATGACAATGATGATTTTGATGATGATGGTGGTGACACCGATCGTGAAGTGGTGATGATGATGGTGGTGATGGAGAACTTGCCTTTAGGGGACTGAGCTTCTCCCAAACAATTTCTGAGTTCATGGAGTGCTCTGGGAAACTTGGCTGAGGGAAGCCTGATGAGACTAGGGTAATATGGTCATTTACAAGCAGCGCTTTGGCAAGGCTCTCTGACCGCTGCTGCAACTCGTATCGGCCAAAAAGTTATCATGGAGCCGAGGAAGCTCCATTTGACTTCTCTCCTTGGTCCCACCCAAATGGGGTCTTGGTACACGATGTCTCTACCAGTGCCCATGGCTGCCTTTCTTCCTTGGGGAACATCCCAGTACCCACCTTGTCTTTTGTCATTTCAAGATCCGTTTCAGAAGACAGATGGTATTCGCATTTTTCATGATTATGAAGAAAAAAACCTATTCACAAATAAACTAACCAGATGAAAATAAATTGATTAGATTCCCAGATCATTAATAACCTTCATGAGGAAATACAGAACAAGAATAACTGAGAAGGAGCACCAGTGTTGGGTGTGGTGGTTAACGTTAAGCGTAACCTGACCTAATCTAGAGCCACCTGGGAAAGGGTTCCCTGGGCGTGCCTGCTTTGTTGATTGCCTTAACTAGGGTGGGAAGTCCCACTCACTGAGGGGGCCCATTGACTTCTCTGCCATCATGACTGTACCCTTGAACTGTGCTTGGAACAAACCCTTTCCCCCTTACTGTCCTTTTGTTGGAGTCTTTTATCACAGAAACAGGAGAAACTAAGATATCAGGTGTGCATAAAACCTTGTCAAGAATGTTCCATCTCCTTCCAGTAGACACTTAAGCTGCATGGAGAACACCACCAAGGTTCTTTACCATTGTCTCATCCCCTTCTGAACTCCTCAGGGAGACCCCTGACTGTTTGCTTTGCTCTAATTCCCCTTCATCAGCCTTTGAGATAGTCAAGCAAGAAGAATGCATGAATGTAATTGCATCAATCCCTGTCTCCTCGCATGACTACCATGCATTGCAAATGCAATGGCGCTTGCACAGCTGATGGTCCATAAGAAGCAGCACCAAACAGTAGCTATTACCACCCACATAGCCCTACAATCCTTGCCTATCTGCAGCAGTAAGAAGTTACTGGGTTAGGAAGATGTCTGTCGTAAGAAACACTGATAAATGTAAGATAGGCATGATGAAGCTTGGTTCGTAGGCGTCTTAATTTTTATCTCTGTTGGAAACTGCAAATAGAAAAGCAAAGAACCCACCACTATTTTCCTGAGCTCTTATATTCCATGACATTATACTTGTTATTATTTAAATACCCTTGTTTTTATTACTGCCGTGACAAATTGCCACAAACTCGGGAGACTGGAATAACACAAGCTTATTGCTGCGGTATCTGTGGTTCCTAAGGCCAATGTGGGTCTCACTGGACTGGAAGCAAAGCTAATGGATCAGGGCTGCATTCCTTCCTGGCCCTGAGGAAGAACCCTATTCCAAGCTCCCTCAGATTATTGGACAAATAAATCCAACTCCTTACGTTCTGGGACAGAGGTCTCTGTTTTGTTGCTGCCTAGGAGGCAAGGCTGCCTTTAGCTCTCAGAGGTCTTGCATAGGTCTTTGTGGGGGGCACCTGCATCTCAGGACCAGCAATGACACATCAAATTTGCCTCTGCCTACAACATCTCTGCCTTGAGCTTCTGCCGCATCTGGTGTGCCTTTCCCGCTATTTAAGACCCTGTGTTATCATAAGGGGTCCTCTCATTCAGATGATCCATGATTATCTCCATGTTTCAGGGGCTTTTATCTCAATTACATGTTCCAAGTTCCCTTTGCTATGTTATCTAATCTACTCATTCAAAGGCTTTGGGTTTTGCATGTGGACATCTTTGGAGGCCATCTCTTGGGCCACTCCTGGTGATGAATGGCTTTCCTGCTCTGTGCTAGAGCAACCCATATTTTCAGTAGGATACAGCAACAAAGAATTGAAACTAGAATGGCCAAATTTAGAGATAGGCCCCCAGACCTTAGGAAGAACTAGTAAGGTGCCGGGGTGCCACCATTTGGAGATGGGCCACAGTGTAAATAACCCAGGCGGCATTCACAGACCAGAGCAGCTAAACAGGAAGTAGACTGCTGCTGGGAAAATCTCATAGACTTTCTGCTCACAAGGCCAGAGCAGCCTGGAGAAGTTTAACTAAGTGTTGGACTTCCTGGACTGCCAAGTCAGAGGTCCTTCAAACCGCGTGACTTAGAAGAGGATAACCTAGACCTCTAAATCGCTTTTCCGTGCTCCTATTGGATGAATTTGGAGTTGGAAGGAGGGCACTAGGGAAGTTCTCATCACCTCAGATCACCTCACTGCAGCACCATCGCTAACTACAAACATTTGGGATACGGAAACGTAGAAGAATCCTGCTACCTTTCTCTGGGCTGTGTGTTAAGTGTGTGCGCACGCACCCTTAATTTTTAACACTAGACCAACTCCTTTCAGCCCCTCTACCTGAGAGGATGCTAATTACACTGCTACCCATTATGAAGATAAAAAAAGTGGGAAGACTGTCAGCTGGTAGAAAGACAATCCTCCAGCGCAGGCTCCAAAGCCACAGAGAAACCCTGTCTCGAAAAACCAAAAAAAAAAAAAAAAAAGAAAAGAAAAAAAAAAAAGTGGGAAGACTGTCACCTGGTGGAAAGACAGAGTCACCAGAGGGTTCCCTCAAGTATGTCACTCAGGGCAGGTGAGTGAAGAAGGCGATGGAAAGACCTCATAGCCTGCACAGAAACAATTCAAAACGAATCTAAGCTCTCAGTATCGCCTCCCCTTTCATCAGAGGCAGGACAATTGTTCTGGCTTTCTGCACCAACAGTATGTATTTCTATTCTATACCCCACACTCCAACCCTGTTCCAGATCCCAGAGGCCACTGCTCTTTCTAGCTTCTCTGGCCTCCTGGTGAGTTCTACTGCTGGCCGGTTATTCTGATTAATTTTAATTGTCAATTTGCACCTGGGTGGTGGTACCCAAATTAAACTCTGTCTGTGAAGGTATTCCCAGCATCCCAATCTTGGACCCAAGAAGGTAGAACACCCTCCCTAATGCAGATGGCATCATCCAGTCTGTGGAAGAACTGGAAAAAACAAGAAAGTGGCAGCTCCAGAAGATGGGGAAGGAGCATTCCTTGAGCCATGGAATTTCAGACCAGCCTGGATGGACACATAGCCAGAGCCTGTCTACAAAACTAGAACAAAAGGGTGGAACAGGCAGGAATATTCTCTTATACCTTCTGCCACCTGCTTGATATTTGGAGTACTGGTCTTTTTATGTCCTTGGACTGGCTCCTTGGGCTCTCAAATCTTTGGGCTTTGAAATTAGGAGCCACCTGTACTGGGTTTCAAGCCTGCCTCCAGCAGGAGGCAGGGTCTCTTTACGTCTCTTCCTTCATACATCCAGTCATCCTACTGGATGTCTTTCACTAGAGGACCCTGGCTGATCTGTGGGTTCTGTGCCAATGACAGCAGCTTCTCTGGGTGATTATTTTAGCTATAGTTTTCCAGAAGAGACTCTTATAGGTCAGAGCAGGGTCTCCCATGGTGTGGGATGTTCTCCCCTCTAATGCCTTTGGGGGTGGTTTTTAGCAACCAAGCGTGCAACACACTTTGCAATCATTTCAAGTGGCAAGTGGGGCTGTAATGGCACAAGGCTAACAGGCTTTCCTGTGAATCCCTCAGCTTGGAGAAATAGAAGTGAAGAGAAACACAGCCCTGGGTGCCAGACCTGTGTGAAACCCTGAGGAGCAGGATGACAGCCTTCTGGGGAATGTCCTCCATTCAATTCTGTCCTGAAGCTCTTGCTTCTGCCTGGTGATGTGTTGTGTTGTCTGTCCCAGAATACGCAATGCTGAGACTCTCACGTGTGAGCCTTAAGTTCTCACACACACACACCGCCACCGCCAAGAGCTTGCTGCACGACTTCTGCAGTCACATGACCTCTCCGGAACTCAGTGTATCAGTTGTCAACAGAGGAGTTGAGGTGAGATTAAGACCCTTAAGCACAGTGATCCTGGCACAGCTCCCTTCCTCGGACCCCGAAAGTGCTACTGTTGTGAAGGCGGTTGAGAAGTCTTCACATTCTACTCACAGATACACTGTGGAGAAAGTCTGCTTTTTGCCCAATTCTAAGGTTTTCCCAACATACGTAGGCTCTACAGCAACCTTATAAATATGATGGCACATGATACTGGAATTCTAATAGGCCCCTACTGGACATTAAGCTCCCCAAAGTTGATGAACCTGCCACGACTCTTCCGTGTCCTCACGACAACCCCCATAGAGTAGGGTGCAGGTTCTCAAGTGCATTAGAGCAAAAAACCCTAGGTATTATGTTTCATCTCAGGGACAGCTCGCTTAGAATCTTGAGGAGTGGAAAACTGTTTTGTTTTGGGATTTTGTTTTTTGGTTTTGGTGGCAGGGGTTGGTGTATGCATACATGTCCATTTATGTATATGTGTGTTCCTTTGTGTTCACATGCATGTGTGTATGCCAGTACGTGTGCACATGTGTGCATGAAGGGATCTTTCCTCAGTTGTCATCTACCCGCTTTGCAAGAGACTGTCTCTCATTCACCTTGACAGAAATATACAGCAGTGGTTCTCAACCTACAGTCCTTTAACACAGTTCCTCGTGTTGTGGTGACCCCGCCCCCCCATAAAATATTTTCGTTGCTACTTCCCAGCTGTAATTTTGCTACTGCTATGAATCATAATGCAAATAGTTTTGGGGTAAGAGGTTTGTCAAAAGAGGTTGCAACCCACAGGTTGAGAACCAGTGATCTGGAATAACCTGGGGGGGAGGTTCCTGTGTGTGCCTTTGGGGGGACAGGTTTCTGTGTGTGCCTTTGGGTGATCTTGATTACATGAACTGATGGGAGAAGATAGGTGGGACCACGCCCTGAGCAGGGGACCCTGGTCTGTGTAAATGGAGAAAGGGAGCTGAGCAGGGAAAGCATCTACTGGTTGCTCTCTGCTTCTTGACTGGATGTGATGTGACCAGCGACCATGACTTCTGTGATGGGCTGTGCTTTGAACTGTGAGCCAGAAGAGGTCCTTTTCTCCCTTACGTCACTTTCGCCAGGGTCCTTCATTAAAGAAACGAGAGAGGAAACTGAGACATCCTGACCCCCGTCAATTAAGCTAGCCTGGCTTGCAGCAGGCCTCAGGGAACACACCTTCCACCACCTCCTCCAAGCCTCAGTTAAAAGCCTGTGTCACCACAGCCAGCTTTCACATGGGATCAAACTCAGTTTGCCATACCTTTTCAAAGTTCCCCAGTGATTCATTCTAGTGAGAGGTGAGCTTTGGAAGACATGGTTTAACGAAAGCATACAGTAGGTACTCCTCTGTTGATTGTATATTGGAATCTGACCATCTGGTCAACCAAGTCAAAAAAGACAAGAAGACAGAAAGGAAAGAGTTTCTCTGTGGGGAAGAAATCCCATGGCTATCCGGGCTGGAGGAGTGAAACTGGCCCTGCTTCTTGGCCTCCATTTCTGATTAGTTCCTCTGCAATAACTATATCTGCCCTTCAAGATTCTAATTATCATTTATGGAGTGACAGGCACACTAAATTAAGAACATGCAAGTACCAAGTCCTTCCATCAGCTTTTAGGTACAGAAAAGGAGAGCTTTGCTATTAAGGGGACAAAGCCACCCTAAGGATAGGAAGACAGCAATCGGGGTCCTCAGCCAATCACATTTTTCTGTCATTCATGTTTGCTGGATGTCAGAATACAATAAGGTGCCCGGAGAAGGAGGTTTGGAAAGGTAGAGAAAACTCTTTGGACCTTTTCTAATCTTTTGCTCCCCCTGGACATGCACTAGGGAAAGAAGTCGTCCTTGACACTTTGCCCTGCTATTGTTGACAGTGGTTCCCTTGATCTAGACAAGGCTCGTAGCCCTTAACACGAGCAAGAGATAGGATATCACAACCACCAGCCGCTCGAGCTCTTTTCTCTCCCTGTGTCAGGCGTGTGATTCTGCACACACAAGAAAAGGGGAGAGTGGCCAGCTGCAGAGGCGAGGAGGAGGCCAAGGCAAGGGAAGCGCTCAGTGGGCAATTAAGACATTTTGTGCCAGGGGAGTGGGGTACGCCTATTGGAGCAGTTTGTCTTGGGCTACAGCTCAAGGCCTGACTTGGTGGGTAACCCTAGGCCCTCCCAGAGCAGTGCCTTGCCCTGAGAGATGGCAGGGACTCCGGCCTTTGCAGGTATGAGAGCACAAACAGCATCCGTAGCTTTACTGAGTAAAGTCACCCAGAAAGCTTGCTAAAATTCCCATGCCTAGTGCCCACCCACAGGGGCTTTTACCCCAATACTAGATTGTTTGTGAGTCATTAGGAAATGATACAGTCTCTTCATGGCTTCCTCACAGGCTCCTCAGCCACGGTCTGTTTGGCTTTATAAGAAATGACGATGAAGAAGTGAGCCTCCAGCAGGTCAGCTTGCCCTCAGAACTTGGCTTGTAGCTAAACCTACACTGGCAGGAGCTGTGATCTCCTTATTCTGAACCAGCTAGCTGGCCTCGCCTCACCTGAGGGGAAACTCAGCTGTGGGTATGTGTCAGGAAGGCTGTGACACTGGAGAACTCGCTGACAATGTGACCAGGGTTAGATGACCGCCTTTTTGAGCTGGTCTGGTCAGATTTCCAGATGTGGGAGAGGCCGTGTGGGGACAAAGCTCCTCTGTCATTTACAGTGTTCCACTTTGGACTATCACACTGCCCTGTAAAAAAAAAAAAAAGGGGTGTGTGTGTGTGTGTATGTGGTGTGTGTGTGTGTGTGTGTGTGTGTTTGTGTTTTCACAGACTTGGAGTGCATAGGAACAATGGCTCTTGATGGATATATAAAACTACATTTTCTATGTATTTTTCTATATATATGTATGATAGATAGATAGATAGATAGATAGATATATAGAGAGAGAATGTGTGTGTGTGTGTGCGTGCATCTGTGTCTAACTTTAGGGTTGATTACTTTATCCTTCCTTAGTTTAAGATAAAACCCTTCAGCTTCCTAAGCACCACTTGAGTATCTG
The DNA here is from genome assembly GCA_028555095.1 of Dicrostonyx torquatus. NCBI lineage: Eukaryota > Metazoa > Chordata > Mammalia > Rodentia > Cricetidae > Dicrostonyx > Dicrostonyx torquatus. Next base: position 3,001,666 of record JAQHUG010000200.1, read on the forward strand.
GGTATTGAACCATGAGAGAGGCAAAGGTGCTGTATTAGTCAGGTTTTTCCAGAACAAAATAGAGAGAATAAATGTTTTACGAGATTGACTTACAGGATTGGAGGTTGGGTAGTCCCACAGTGACTTTCTGCACACGGGTAAGGCAGAAACTCAGAGGCTACTCAGTCAAAGAAGCTAGAAGCCACATATCAATGGGGACAGGCGACGTGGCCCTAGACCAACCCTGGAGAGCTGCTAGACAGTCCTGAAGAACTGGAGTCTGAAGTCAGACTGAGCTCCACAGGCAATGGCAGCGTTGGCAGACCGCTTATTTGGGAAGAAGGATTCCCGTGTGCCACCTGGCCTTCCCTTTCAGTCCATCTGCACCCCTGGCTTTGGATGGTGCCGCCCATGTTCAGAACTGGTCTCAGTTGCAGGCAGGCACACACAATGAACCAGCCTCAATCCTTTCTGGAAATGTCCTCAAAGACACACCCAGATGTGCGCTTTACTAATCTCTTAGACATCTCTCAATCTAATCAAGGTGGCAACAAAATTAACCACCTCCAGTCCTGACACTATCAGAACGTACAGGCTTATTAGAGAAATCTGCACCAAAGGGACGAATCTTCATTCTCTCCCAATTCATTTCTAACCTGTTCACACCAATCCCAAGCTAGTTCACACTTCTCAAATCAAGACATTTATTGGTTATTTAGTCAGTGTTTATTGACTTACATATTCCAGGTACAGTAAACCAAAGATGTAAATAAATTAATCAGTGGGAAAGACTGGAAGACAATTTCTGATGTCAATAAATATGCACGTAATCCAAGGATCTTTCTGTCCAGCCGGGTTTTCTCAAACCAGGACAATGAATAGTCCTCTCAAAGGAATGAGTCCTCTCAAAGGAAAAGAAAATGCAGGAACCTTTCTAGGTAACTTGAAATGATTTTATCAAGTCTAAGTATAAAATTTGGTTCAATTTTTTTTAGCTTACAAACAAATGCGAGGAAATATCTGGAAAAGGCACACTAAGGAAACCTCTTGCAAAACTAATAATATCCAAATTAACAATACCAGCCTAATGATGGTGTTTCACTGAAACCCAATTAGCAGTGTTGAGTTCGATAACAGAACCTCAGGACTGGCTCTTTCTCTAATCAGCTTTGTGGTACAGTGAGGGCCTCTCTACAGAAGAGTACTGCTCAGCTTTATCTTATTAATGATTTCAAGGCTTTGTCTGCTGGTCGAGAATAATCAGACCTCAGACTTAACCAAAACTTACAAGCATGAAATTCGCAACTGCTTGCTCCAGCGCTGTATCCTCTGATAACACTGGAGAGCTCGTTCATTGAAGATAAGCTTAGCATTGTGACACTCTCGAGTTTGTATCAAATTTCGTCTTGTCACTGCTTGTATTAAGAGAGGAAAAATTCTTTTTCACAAATGTGCCGCTATAGTTAGAAAGAGGGAGGGAGAGGGAGGCCAGAGGTGGTGGCAAGGAGTCGCACTGCACACCCTAAACTGGGTAGCCTCAGCCTAGAGGAGCAGACAGGGACTGGAGAACTACAGCACAAAGGGCAAGATTTACAGAGGCCATTTACGGACCACTGACGATGTTGGTTTGCTACAGAGCCTGAATGGAAAAAGACTGGAAGCGGTTGAAATACCAATAGCAGCAGATCAAGAGCTTGAATTGAGATGAGAAAGCTCTGTGGCAGAATTAGGAAAGGGTGGTCACCAGAGAAGTGAGCCTTTCACAGCAGGATGGATGGAGTTACAGACGGACCTAGTGACTTAGTCTCAGATTCTCCATGCCGGTGCCTGGAGAGAGTGTGCGTGGTGCGTGGCTAGAAGCCCTGGCTGTTTTCTTCTCCTTCTCTGTCAACAACCTCAAATACTTTTGTTTCCTGTGCCGGCTTCTTCTTTCCCTTTGGTATTCAAACACAAGCTGTTCACCTTGAACGAACACACACTCGACCTTCTGTGCCTCTCCAGACACTGACATTCTCTAAATGGAAAAAAAGAAGGGATGGGGAAGAGATCCTGGTGTCCTGACATGGTCGCTTCTTTCAAAGCAGCACAATGAGACATAAGCGGCCAGGCCACGACAGTCTGGGGAGGACGCTGGCCTTGCTGCAGTCTGTGAGGCTGAGAGATGAAGCCATCTTGCTGCTCCTGACTCTGAGATGTGAATGAAGCAACAATTACAGCCACCACGGCCTCCTCGGAGCTTAGCCGAGAGAACAGCAAGCACTAGTTCACAAAATCTCCAATAGCCCACTTTCCGATTACAGTATCTGTAGGAAGGGGGTACAGGGAGCATACTTGCAGGGCTCAGGGAGGATTCCTGGTTTCCTGTTGAGGGGACTTGCAGCATTGGGCACAACAGATGAAATGTCCAGGAACTTAGGCCATTGGCATCTGAGGAAAATGGAACCTGTTAAACAAAGGAATGTCGCCTGGGAAGGCTACCAAAGCAAGGCTGAGTGTGCCTGGGCCAAGGAGGATTCTGAGATTCCACCAATGGCATTCAACTCATCAAGCAGCCTTGGAAGTGTTGGCTAAAGGGACTCCCAGCAAAAGAAGTGAAATCCAGGATGCTGCTCCAGAAGGGGTATGAAGGGAACATTAGCATCTGTAGCCAAAATGGGCCAAAACGAAAAGCTTGTTTAGGCTGGGGCATCCAGACACAGCACAGAACCAAAAGGGGCAAGAATCACTTTGCATCCTATCAACCATGGCCAGAAAATGTCAAAGACCTAAAGGGGGTGGACGGTTGGTTAAATCTGTGCCAAGCTGCCAGGACGGCAAGGTTCTCTCCTCAGTCCCCAGAAGTCACAGGGCTTCATTGTCAGTGTGGATCAATGATGTGTAAAGCAACCAGGAGGGACAAGGCGAGGCCAAGAACTCAGATTCTACAAAGGGTCTCAGACACCTCTGACGTCTTCCGTCTGGACCGTGAAGAGCCATTTGGTCACATCCTGGAGCTGCAGGGTCAATTTTAATGTCCTCCCCTTAGTTTGCAAACACAAGGCTCACAACCAGTTCAGGTTCGCCCTTGGGCTGGGTGTTCTTCTCCCTTCCCCTCCCTAGCGCTGGCAATAATTAGCACGGATACAAACGGCCACAGAGACAGAGACACATTTATAAGGTATCGAACCACTGATTTTGACCTTAATGTTGCTCAGCTCGAGCCAACTGCACAAACGCAGTGGATTAGAGCAGGCAAACAGGAGCCCGACCCTCAGGCAACTGGCTCCTAGTTTTTTTAAAGGTTCTTTTCTCCTAAGAAGAGAGCGCCATCTTGTGGAGAATCAAAGGAGTTAGGCATATGCTACTCCACAGTCTTGTAGTTGGCCAGATTTCCTAAGTCTCTGCCCTCCTCCTCTTTAATTTCCAGAACATACAGAGGCATTGCATTACAAGAAGCCTAAGAAACTGCTAGGTATTTTACAATGTTTCCAAGTACAGACCATGATAATAAAGAAGCTCCCAGACCCCAGAATGCAAACCAAAGTGTAAGCTTCTTCTGAAGAATGTGCTGGAAATATAGCAGTCTATGAAGTGCTTGCCTTGAAGCATGCGGCCATTTAGACCCTGAGGGAGGGGGAGGGAGAAGGGTGGAAGAGAGAGAGGAAGGGAAAGCACATATATGGTGGTGCACACTTGTAACCCAATCCTGGGAAGGCAGAAACAGTTGGATCTCAAGTGTACCCTGGCCAGTCAGCCTAGCAGCCAGCTTCCTTGGTGAGTTCCAGGTCATTGAGAAATGCTATCCCAAAGAAAAGTGGGCGGTGCCATGGAACAACACCCGATGTTGTCTTCTGGGCCCCACTTGTACACATACATACACATACGTGCACTTCACAACACAGATTTGCCTGTACACATAGGAATACACACATACATCATATCACAAATTAACTAAGGCTGAAGCACTCAGTCAAGTCCTTCCGCACAGTGTGCAGGCTTTCCCAACACTGCTGGCCCTGGTTTTCAGTGTCTGCTGCCTTTTCTTACACAAACATTCCCAGTGGTGCCACAGCTGCAGAAGAGACACAGGCCGTGACCGTGGCATCAGTGATGCCACAGCTGCAGAAGACACATGCCATGACCACGGCATCAGTGATGCCACAGCTGCAGAAGAGGCACATGCCATGACCACGGAACCAGTGATGCCACAGCTGCAGAAGAGGCACATGCCATGACCACGGAACC
>JAQHUG010000200.1:3006178-3018497 GCA_028555095.1 Dicrostonyx torquatus
ACCACAGCTGCAGAAGAGACGCATGTCGTGACTGCAGCATCAGTGATGCCACAGCTGCAGAAGGACCGTGGCATCTGGAATGGGCCGACTCCATCTTGTCACCAAAGACCACACCTTGTGTTCATCTGTAGATAAGCTCTGCTCACTGCTCAGAAGTCAACAAAAGGGAAAAGCACCACTGGGCGCCATGGTTCACATTTGTAATGGCAGCACTTGAGAGGCCTGAGGCAAGAAGGTTGAGAGTTTGATACCAGCCTGGGCTACACAGCAAGACTCTGTCTCAAAAAAAAGAAATCTACTGAGCGGTGATGGTACACCCTTTAAAACCAACACTCAGAAAGTAGAGGCAAGCAGATCTTTGTGAGTTCGAGGCCAGCCTGGTCTACAGAGTGACTTTTAGAACAGTCAAGGCTACACAGAAAATCCCTTTCTCAAAAAAATATTTAAAAGTCCAATTAAACAAACAAATGAATGAAAAGCTCTAGAAGAGGCCAGATCTAGAACCTAACGATCTAAATTACCAAGCAATATTAGGAATAATGAGCAGAGAAACTGGATCTTCTCACTCATTTACAGAGACAGAAAGTTCATGTCTTAGATGTCTGTCTCTCTGGAGACCGTTTTCACGGGAGTAAAAGGTGCCAATGTGGTTCTTGGTAAAACTCTTCAAAGCAGGCACCTTGATAGATGTGTGACTTTCTTCAAACAAGCTCTGAGAACAGTCCCCTCCCCCCAACCCCTTTATGTGTCTCCTGGGAGGTTCTGAGGACTTTACGAGTTGAAAGGACACACAGTGAGATGGGCAAACAGTCCTTCAAGCAGGATGATGCCTCTGAGACAATGGTGTTTATTCAGCACCGGATGCAGGCCAGGAAGCAGGCAGAATATCTCATTTCAGTTCAGCCTTGAAGCAACTCTGGAGAGACAGTTGTTAAATAAGAAACGTGTGGTTCAGGGGACAGTGAGGGAGCTGCCCTGGGATATTTAGTGACGTAGTGGCCCAGCTGAGGGGACTCCTGGGTGGCCTTCAGAATTCAAAGTGTGTCAGTCTCTGCATACTGCCTACAGTGGAAGAAAATGGAACACAGTGGAGATGTTTTCCATGTCATATTCCTGTGTGAAATCAGACCTCTGGATGTATGCAATGTGGCTTCTGTGTACCCTGGCAGAGCCATGTCTGCATTTCTGTCCCCTCTTCTCTGGTACCTGCATCCCAAGCCTGTTTTCTCTTCTCCATCCTACGCCAGCGCAGAACCAAGTACCGAGGAAACACACCCTTTCCTCTTCAGCTCCTTATTTGGAAGGATGATCTGGCAAGCCCAGAGTCGGATGGTGAGTCTTGAGGGCCAGGATGAGAGGCGTGAAGGAAAACCCGGCCTGCTGGCCTGGGTGTGGGCGAAGTGGAAGCGGGGCATGAGGGAAACCTAGCAAGGGAAGAGGAAGCAGGAGTCAGCTGCGTGGGGTCTTTGAGGCAACCGTCTAATGAAACACATTTGAACCACTGACCAGACCGTGAGTGGGTCTTTGGCAATGAAGAAGCAGCTGTGGTCACATCTGGTGGCCCTGGTATGGGGGACTTAGGGGCTGGAGTCCACAGTGGCCCTATCTGCGCCGGACCTCTGGAGTTGAGGATGTTGAAGGGTCAAGCCAAGTCAAAGTACTTGGTATGTATGCCTTTAGGAGGCCCACACTGACACCGACTTATATAAGAGCAAACAACAGATGGAGAAAACAGCAATTAGGGGCCAATCAGGTTGATGCTTAAGTCACGGGGTGCAGCAGTGCGCATGCTCTGAGCCCCTGCCCAGTTCACCTATAGACATCCCCTGCCTGTGGAAGAACAGAGGAGGAAACCTGGGGTGGAAAGAGCAGGGAGCAGTTTTCCTTCGTAAGAGAAAGGCCTGGACTGGAATGAGAACTCATCAGTTAAGAGGGTCTGGGCTGGATTCCTCCTCGGCACCCACATGGCGGCTTACACCCGTCTATGACTCTGGTTCCGGGGGCATCTAATGCCCTCTTTGAGGCTCCGTAGGCACTGGAAATGGATGTGGTGCATAGACATACATTCAGGCAAAGACACAGAAAGTTAGAATAATTTTTTTAATTAAGGAAAAGGGAGCTGGATGAAAATGTCTTCCTTCTGCCGTGTGTGGTATGATAAACATGTCTCCTCCAACCTAGAAAAGCAACTCCAAACAGCTTGCAGACTGCAAGGACTGAGTTCACAACTTAGGTTGTGAAAGGTTAACAATAGGAGGCGCTGTTCTGCCAGAGGCTGTAGAAGGACCTGACCCAAGGACTCTACTAGCTGACTACAGCCAGTGTTAGGCTGGGAGCCAAGCTCCTCCCAGGGTCACTACGGGTTTCTTTGGTTTGCTTGTTTGCTTTGCTCTGATTCCGATGTTCAAAGGCAACAGGGTTTGTTGATGTTTTGGATAAAGAATGTGCCTTCTGAGAAACAGAATTCGTACGGCATAGAGTGAAAGGGAAGGACAAGAAAGGGAAGCCGCATTCCAGTTATACCTCCATAGCAAGAAGCCATGTGCATTTTTCTCTTTCTAGTTTTCTTTGTGACCGTGCTGGAGTTCGAACCCAGGGCCTTGCACTGTTGCACTCAACCACTGAGCTTTACTCCCGGCTTTTGAAGACAATGTCTCATTGGGTAGCTCAAGTTGGCCTTGAACTTACTCTGTCTCCTAGCACTTAGGGGCAGGAGGATTGCAGGTCATAGAGCCTTATCAGGCCAAGACCATGTCAGGGCAATCAATCTCAGACTAATAAAGGCAAATTATTGTTTTGGAGTCATGTAGGTGAAAAGAGGCACATAGCTAGAAGAACCTAGTCCTTTCTCTGTCCTCTGCCCTTGAAAGGTAATGAAGACAAAAGCTTGCAAAACAGTCTGCCTTGTGTATAGGTCCTCGTGTGCCAACCTCAGGGCAAACGTGCTAGCTCCTGACTGGTCACCTTTCTTAAGATAGGAATATTTTTAGCTAGCCTGACATGCTAACTGTAGGGCCACACACTTTCTAATAAAGTAGGAGACAGGGTGAGTCATGGGATTTTGCTCTTAAGAAGGCTAAGTCTCCACACCTAAGTAGCTGTGGTATGTTGGGAACAAAGAACTTGTTTTTGCCTTCTGAGGTAAGCCGGGCCGAGAGAGCAGACGGCTGGGGGCTGTGCAAGTTGACACATGCTTCTTAGCCCAGAAGCTAGAAAGGACAGAGAGGTCGTCCAGGGAGGTGACGATTGACCCTGCCGCCTATTGTCACTTCATTAGGCTGGGATGAGTCCCTGTAGCTCTCAGAGGGGCTGGGGCTGTCAACACCAGCCAGAAACCGCCTATGGACGCCTGCCTCAGCCTTGCAACTCTTCTTTCTGCAAATGCCAGAATTCCCCGCGTTTGCTGAGTTTTCCATTCCTTGTCCAAACGTTTGGGTGTCTGTGTGCTAAATACACACAGATGCCAGATTCTCCCCCAGGGCCAACTGTTTGGATTGCGCAACACTGAGAAAGACCATTCACACGGTTGAGGTTTTCTTTAGATATTTGGCACTGTGCAAGATGGTGAGCTTTTAATAATAAAGCCTAAGGGTGCCCAGGGCTGGCTATCGGCAGGCTGGTGCTCCATGGAAGTCAATTTATATCTCTAAAGCTGGTAGAGCTGCGGTGGGACTGAGGTCAACCCAGATTGGCCTGCTGTCACCAGAGACAGGGAGGTCAAAGGGTAGATAACTATAAAAAAAAAAACCTTTTGAAGTGAAGCTAGAGAAGCCCAGATTACTGCCCAAAGCTCAGCCAACATGGCTAAAGATCAAGGAACAATCGCTCAAGGCAAAGGACACATCCCAAGATGGTTTCCATGATGGGGCTGAAGTGTCGGGCCTAGACTACAGCAGACTCACACCAGCGCTGGCTGGAGAAAGACCCTTGTGCTGGCCTTGGGTCTTCTGGCTCTGTTTAAGAATGGCTACTCAGGGGACTCGGTCATAGAACCCAACAGCTGGCAAGATCAACTGTGTCCATTCATTCTCAACTCAACAAAAACAAATTATTTTCCCCAGGTTCATCTAAGTCAGGGCTCCAAATTTTGGACCCAGTGAACGAAGAGTGATATGGAAGAAAAAATAATAATAATAATAATAATAAGTTAGCATGACACTAGTTTTGAAGAGAAAGGGGCTGAGCACAAATGGGAGGGGGGATGGCAAAGAGGACAGTGGGTGCAGTTGAAATCCATTATGTACATGCATGCAAACGTCATGAAGAAGCCCACCGGTTTGGATTTTTGTAAGTACATATGAGGTGTTCTGCTTACACGTATGTCTGTGTGCCATGTGTGTGCCCATGGAGGCCAAAAGAAGGCATTGAATCCTCTGGAACTGGAGTTACAAATTATTGTAAGCCATCATATGGGTGCTGGGAATTGAACCCAGGTCCTCTGGAAGAGTAATCAGTGCTCTTAACTACTGAGTCATTCCTCCCTCCTCCATAAAGCCCATTGTTATACAATTAATATATGCTAACTAAACATACAAATTAATAAATTGGTGCCCCAGAGCATAACCTCACATACACTAAGCTACAGAGACTGGAGGAGTTCAGGAAGGAAATGTAGTCTGAAAACAGCACAGCAAATGGTCCACATTACGGTCCTTAGACTCAGGGTTCCTATCCTAGTGTCTACAACATAACTGATGTTTGGACACAAGAAATTGACCTTCTCCAATAAAGAGTACAGAGCTTCCAACATGGCTTATTACTGAGTGAATAGAAAGTCCCACCGATGACGGCAAGCATAATGACAGCCGTGACTTCAGGGGAACATTGTGTGCTCAGAGGGCGAGCCTGGAAGAATGCTGAGGGCTTAGGGGTGTCATCACAACCTTTGCAAATGGTAAAGACACTCAGGTGTTGGGTGTGGTGTCTGTCTGTATTTCTAAAACACCCTTGAAGAAAACCGTGCATGGAGTTTTTAGCAGGCGGCAGAAAAGTACAGAGTTTAGTTCCAGTTGCTGTGACTTCCGGCTGAGTTTGTTTAAAGAACCTCCTCTAGGCGCTCGAGGAGAAACTAGACATGGTCTCTGCTCTTGAGAAGCTTCTAATCTAGAAGGGAAGAGAAGATAGATACAAAAGCAAGAGCTCACTGTCATCTATAAGAGTGCATTTGGGTTGAAGCCAAAATAAGAATATATGCATATGAGCTGGGAAAGGTGCTCTTGCGTCTGAACAAGAAAATGGAACTTCGTGGTGGAGGAGAAGAGGACAGCAGGGTAGACACAGATGGTGGCCTCGCCCACCACAAAGTCCCTCTCTCCTTTCCTAGCAGAACACACAGGCTTCCAGCCTCCGCCGGGGTGAGGCTAAGGCTATGGGATGCAATGCTATTGCTGTCATTTAAGAGAAGGACTTCTGAAATGGTTTTTATCAGGTGAAAGAAGGGAATTTCACTGCTGGTCACACCTTTGAGTTTCTTCCCAACTTGAGCAAGGGCATGAGACTCGCTGCTCAACAGACTCTGTGCAGCTATACTGCAGTGATCCAGCCTGCCGAGATGCGGGAAGCACCCACAAACACAGCTGAGCTGCTGTGGCAGCCCAGTCCACCCCGAGACTTCTCATGTGGATGCTTTTCATGTCTCAGTCACTGCCACTTCAATCTGAAGCTACGGGGTGCTGAAAGCAACCCTAAGAATAGAGAGCCAAGGCGCAGAAGTGGGGAAACCCTGCGTGCTTTCGAGGAAACACAAATAAGACCTGATAAGGTCAAGCATTAAATACAACTAGTCATAATTAAAACACACACAAGAAGGAGCACAGAAAGTGCAGGAAATGTGGGCTGCGGCCGTGTGTTGTGTGGTGAGTCCTTCCTGGGCCAGGTGAGAGGAAATGAAGATTTTTCTGGGAGGAAGATTTTCTAAGAACTGTGTTCCAGCCCAAAATGCAGAGATTAAGTGACAGTTGTGGGCCCAGTCCTAAAAAGTCCCTTATGTTGCTCACTCAAGGCTCAGTGAACATTCCAGGAGCGGGAATGGAAAGTATGTAAGTGTCACATGAGGGGTGAAGGCTGTGAAATGTTCTCTAGATCTGATCCAACTATCGTAATCCCCAGTTCATGTCAACTCTGTTGTCTGCATTGGGCCCACAGAGGACTGGCCCTGTGGACAGTCCTAGAAGGGGGTCCTTCGGGAGACCCTACCTCTGAACTATTAGCTATTGACAGATTCTGAGAGAGGGAGAGACACTGTCATTAGGTATGTACCCACTGCTGAGCCTACCATGCTCCAGTGGAAAGCTCCAATTCATGGCCATGCAGCTGCCCTGGTTTGCCTCCCAAACCAAAATGAATAGGGATGAATGGGAAAAAGAGATTTGTAGGGTTGGGGGAAGAGAGGTAGGAATGGCTGGGAGTGGGAACGGTCAGTAGAGGCAGGGATAGCAAGGGTGGGAGTGGTTAGTATACACCATGAACATCTGCAAGACTGTAGATTAAAACTCTTTATAAAGGGTCTGTGCTTTCAGGAAGATGAATCTGTGTGGTTGGGAAGGTAGGAAACAGAATCCCCAGACACCAGTTAGCAAGCTGTGGTAGACATTCAGGAAGGTGGTGGGAGAGTTCGCCCTTGAGGGGGGACATGGAGAAAAGTGGAATGTGCCTTTTATTGCTTTCTCAGTAAAGATGATATCTATCCCTAAAAACAGAGTTTAGCTGGGCAGTGGCGAAGCAACGCCTTTAATACCAGCACTCGGGAGGCGGTGGATTGCAGAGTTTGAGGTCAGTAAGTTCTAGGCTGCCAGAGCTTCACAGAGAACCCGTCTTGAAGGAAACAAAACAAAACAAAACATAGAGGGATCCTACTCATGGTTGGATTCTATGCAAAGCGTGCCGACATTTTTCTTGCTATACAAAACCACTTTTAACTAGCAACTCAACTAGAGGAGCGTCTTAACCTAGTCCTTTTCCTCCCACCTCCTAACTCAGATGCTCTCAATGGGAAGGAAGCACAGCTCAGAGTTCTCTGTGCCACCAAAATGGGCGCACTCCTCGGTGCCAGGAGGGATCCAGTCCACCCAAAAGTGCTATAAGGGACCCTTAAAAAGCTAAACATATAATCGATATTTGATTTGGCAGCTGAACTCTTACATAGACAAATTAATTAGAAACCAAAATTTAGGAGGTCAGAGAGATGGCTCAGCAGATAAATAGGGCTTGCTGAACAATCACAAAGTCCTGAGTTCAAATCCCCTGCTGTGTAAAAAAAAACACTCTTCCATGTTGCACCATGAAGCACCTTGTGCACCATCCCAGCACTATAGAGGGCGGAGACAGGAGGACCCCTGAGGCTCACTGGCCACCAGCCTAGCTCCAGGTTTAGTGAAAGACCCTGTTTCAAAGAAATGAGGCTCAGAGAGCTACAGCAGGACACCTGATGTTTTTCTCTGGCCTATGCATATATGCATAGGTGCACACACCTACACTTAGTGCATACAACACACACAGAGAGAGAGAAACTAGTGTTTAAATTCTTAAGCACAAATGATTATAGTACTGCTAGTCAAAATGATCAACCATTAAGAACAAGCCAAGTGCTCAGCAACAGGCAAATGGAATTTTTAAATGTGGTATATCTATTTAGTGGAATATTATTTAGCCATAAAAGTTACTGTAGTGCTAATATGTACCACAATACAGGTTAGCCTCACAAACAAACATTCTGCTAAATGAAAGAAGCCAGAGATAAAAGGTTACGTACTGAGCAATTCTATTTACATTAAATGTTCAGAATAGGTAAATCCACTGTGACGGAATGGGCATAGGGTTTCCTTGGAGATGATTAAAATGCCTAAGAGCCAATAGCTGCACAAAACTGTGAACATGCCAAATGCCAGTGAAGATTAACAGTACACTCTGAACCCTTAGTTTTATGTTATCTATGGGCAAGTCATTGCCACTGACGATCCTCACTGTCCCCTTTGTAAAATGAAAAGTCAGATGACTTCTTTAAAAACACTATGGAGATGCTCACTACCGCTGTGAACTTACTGCTTCTGGGGCTACAAATACACTGTTGACCTTTGTGTCCTTGAATTTCACAGCCATATATTGAACCAACCATGGATCAAATATATTCAGGAAGAACCATGTGATGAGAGCTTGCCGCAAAGTCTGAAGACCTAAGTTCAATCCCCTGGACATAGATAGTGGAAAGAGAGAACTGACTCCCACGAGTTTCCCTCTTATCTCTACATACATGCCATGGCATGGGCACACATAGAATAAAAATAAATAAATAATTGGACATGGTGACACCTGCCTTAAATCCGGCACTTGGGAGGCAGGGGCAAGCAGATCTCTGGATGAATTTGAGACAAGCCTGGTCTACATAGTGAGTTTCAGGACAGCCAAGGCCATGTAGAAAGACTCTGCCTCGAAAAAATTGGGCCAGGAATAGTGGCCATCACTGACACTGAGTGGTCCTGACCAGTGAGTAGCTACATCTGGACCAACCAGAAACTTCCTAAAACTTCAGGTCTCCAAGCCTGGGTCCCAGAGATTACTGTTCAAGAGTTCTGGCATGGGACTGTGTGTTCCATATTTCTTATTTTTAAGATATACTTGTTTTATCTTATATATGTGGGTGTTCTGCATGCATGTGTGTCTGAGCACCACATGCATGCCCAATGCTCAAGGAGGCCCAAAGAGGCCTCTGAAACTAGAGTCAAAGATGGTTGTGAGCTACCATGTGGGTACTGGTACCCAAACCCTGGTCCTCTGGAAAAACAGCCACTGACCTTAACCACTGAGCCATCTCTCCAGCCCTGGGAATCTGTCTGTGTCTCTAACACTCCGTGGGAGAGGTTGCTTTATAGCCAAGTTTCTATCCCTCCAGCCCAAGTCATTGTCAAAACTGCAGCCCAGGGAAGGGAGACCAATTTGCCAATGGTCGCACAGCTGTGTAGCAACTGTGCCAAGGGCCACCTTGATCAGTGGTTACTACAGCTAGCTGGACGTGACTCACTCGCTGGCCCAGCCCGGACTCTCTGCACCGAGATTCTGGGGAAGCAGCCGGAGCAGCTGGGATCTGCAAAGGCTCCAGGAGCACTTCACATTCTGACACGGGGCCAGAGTGGAAGACTCTGGACCGAGGCGTCTGGTTCTCTTCATTCTCGCATGCTGGCTACCACATCAAGGCTAAGAACCAGGGCTCGCATATCTGCTGCCCTGAGGGCTGCTACCGGCACAGCTTCTGGCCACTTTCGGTGGCTTAGCAACTGTGCTTCCCCCAGGAGAAATAAGAGTATTGTCAAACCAGAGATTACCACTGCACATTGCAGGGCCTACTGGGTCACCTGTTTCTCATGGCAAAATGAATGCTGAAGAGGAAGAAATCTATGGCCATGAACACACCCTGCCTCATTTAAAGAGCAAGAAATAGCCATTGTGCTGACGGAAAGGGCAAAAGAAAGCTGTGGCCCATACAAAAGAAAGTCACGTTTCTCCTACACCTCAAAGACCTCAGCCATCCAGGCTACTATGATTTCTAGAACCTTCCTTCTCAAAATGCATTTTGAAAATCTCAGGATTGCTTACACAAGATCAAGTTCACTACATGGCCACTCGATACACAAGCTCCCTGCTAGCTGTGAGTCAGAAGTTAACACACCATCTCTGGGTTCACTCGGTGTAGGACTGTGATTCACAATCGCTGAGATGTGGAACCAACGTAGAGACCCATCAACAGGGGTAATAAACCGTGCATATACACAGTGGAGTTTCATGCAGCCATAAATGTAGATTTGGAGGTCACAGCTTTGAGTGAAATAAGCCAGACTTGGGAAGACAAATACTGTACTTTTCCTCTTATATATAAATCTAAACATCATCCGTGTAATATAGATAATACAGCTATATGTAATATAAATATGTGTATATAGATTTGAATGACTCAAAAGTAGAAGAAGGACTATGAAGGGGGAGAAATGATCTAAAGGGCAGCAAGGGAAAAGGGAGGGTAATGGAGCTGGGGAAAGAAAGATAGCTGCTATATGTTCACTCCCACACATGGAATCTAGATTTATAGATACAGGCATGACATGAAAGCAGAAGAGACTAGGGGTAGGAAGGGACCCAGCAGGAACTGGGATAGCAGGCAATGGGGTCATCGTGATGAGCAAACCATATTGGTATGCACGGATGAAACGCCATGATGAAACGTGTTATTTAATATGTTAACTAAAAACATTATTTTTTAAAAGCTAGTGACTCCGATATGTGAAGTTTTAACTTGGGGGGATGGCTTGTGTTCTTTGGGATAGTCTATTATCTCTCCCGTCCAGGTTCGGCTCTCTAGGTCAGTCAAAATCCTGAGCAAGACTGTGATCTTAGGATGTCGCATCTTGTCTCACTCCCTCCCATTCACTCTTTGATACCTAGCAAATCTGACTAGCCTTGCATCTGTGAGTCGGCTATGACTTACATGGTTGTACCGCGAGACTGAATAAGGACTTCAAGGTCCTGACCAAACTCCAGGCCATCTTCTGAACCAATATTAGGTCAAGACAACCAATGGCAGAGTTCATCTTCTGTCACAGTGTAAATGTCTTTGATTTCAGCAGCCTCTTGCCCTTTTTGCTATTTTACAAACGTCTCTTTGTAAAACTGTTCTTTGTCCTTGAGACTCAGCATTCAGTAGTAACATTCTCTCTCTCCTCCCTGACATATGCAGACACATAGTAAACATCAGATAATGTGTCTGCCACCAAAGGGCTCTGTGTGGTGTCCACTGTGACCACCTGTTAGGAGTGGGTAAGGCTGATGAGCTCAGCTCTGGAGTTCCTCGGGTTGGGAGTTTGCGGAAGAAGCTTGTGTGCACTGTTCAATCTTCCCGAACACCCAGGTCCAAGCCATGTGTCTCTGTGTCTAAGCAATATGCCTCCAATATCAGAGCACTAGGAAAGACATATCTAGAAGTCACCCGACAGAGTGGTGGAAACTCCATCCTGCAGAAATAAAGGCAGTGCAGCTACAGCTGTGGCCCATGCAAAGGCTCTTTCCCCAGAACTGTACCCAGGCATGGTATATGCCATGGAAGAGGGTGAGAACCCAAGCTTCAAATGTTAGAGGGCATCAAAGCCTACTTTTTCTGTGCATACCTAAAGGAAAGTACACATGCACACATACACACGTGTACACACACACACATGCACACATATACACGCGTACACATACACATGCACACATACACACATGCAAACATATATATCAAAGCCATATTTTCCCAAGTTCACATCCAAGGCGTCTAGAACTGGGTCGAGCGTAGCTCCAACCTTGACGCCCTCTTTGAGTTCTTCTCCAGAACTTTCCGCTACCCATTCCTGCTACCTGTACCTGCTGGGCCAACTCAGCCTACTGTGGACATTTCTAGAAACAGTGGATTTTTACCAGGAAGATGCCAAGGTCTCAGCCTTGTTTCTCTAGACATACCTGTGCTTCTGATGGAGCTTCTCCCAAGTCTGTCACCACAGAGACACACGTGTGCCACTAATAGACATCCATGAACTTCTTGACATGAAGATGTCAAGAAAAGTGGAGATGAAAAAGTTGAGAAGAAAATGTAAAACACCAATATTCACCCTGGGGTGGGGAATTGAAGGAGAGGGAAGTGTTGTAATTAGATTTTAATAAAAAAAAAATTTTAAATCACTATTCCAGAGTTCTATGATGATATTTCAGAAAACCCAAGAAAAGCAACATAAAACTACCTTAACAATAAGAATACTTAGTACGCCACAGAATTGGTCAAAAGATGTAAGTGTGGGGAGAACTCCACTTATCATAAATACCATAGGGGGAGAGATAAACAACCCAAAATCCATCTTCACATGGGACAAGACTTATTTGCGATAACAAAATTGACATTTTATTTTTATTAACACACAAAGTAATAGCTTTCGTTGTGATTTTTTTACACATGCATATCATTGTACTCTGCTTATCACACCCTCTTCTGCTTTGTCCCCCACACTGCTCTAAATGCTCCCCCTTCTGCTGTCGTGTCCAATCCATATCTGTATCTATAAATCTGGATTCCGTGTGGGGGAGTGATATGTGATATTTCCTTCCCTAGAGGGAAAGAAAAACCTTGAAAACATCCCTGAGGGAAGCAGAAGAGGACTGGGCAAGGAAAAGGGCAACTCATGTTATAACAGCACTCTTGACGTGAATTCCTGGATCTGACATGTCAATATATGAAGGGGTGTGGTCTTCACCATCCCAGCCTGTGACCACACCCTGCTGCCACCCCCCTAATTAATTAATGGGG
>JAQHUG010000200.1:3045464-3058677 GCA_028555095.1 Dicrostonyx torquatus
GGCCCTCTCAAATCAATCACTAATTTAAAAAATTCCCTACAAGTCTTGCCTACAGCTCAATTTTATGCAGGCATTTTCTCAATTGAGGTCCCCTCTTCTCAGATGAGTATAGCTTTTGTCAAGTTGACCTAAAGCTAGCCAGCACAGTAAGCAATAGATTTTTATCCCTGAAAATGACACTTCAGTTGGAGACTGAAAAGCAGGCACAAAGCTTCTAACACAAGGAAGAAAAGGTAGGAGGACTTTATGTGGGGCCTTTGCTGCACCTTCGTGCTTGGTAGAATTCATTTTGTTGTTATTTGTATGTATCCAGGTGTAAGCGCATCACAATAGAGGATAACTCTTCAGAATCAGTTCTCTCATCACCTTCACTCTGTAGACCAGGCTGGCCTTGAACTCACAGAGATCCGCCTGTCTCTGCCTCCATAGTGCTGGGATTAAAGGCATGCGCCAACACAGCCCATACTCATCACCTTTACAAAGGATCGCTTTCCTTTTATATTTTACTTACGACATTTTTGAGCGCCCGAACTCCATGACTCCGTGACAAATATTCCCCCATGACTGACATGGTGTCTTGTAACTGCACTTGGGTGCTTGGTCTTTGAGGTTCAATGTTTCTGAAGTTGGTAGGGTCCCCCAGTGAGATGAGGCTCTTCTGTGCATTATCCATTCCCTTGTTTCCCTGGAATGAAAAGAAGTCACAATGTCAGTGTGCAGAGAGCAGCTGAGGGTAGGCCCGCGGTGTGACCTTGATGGTTGGCAAAGCAGAGATCAGGACCCACAACTGCCTTCAAGAAGAAAGTCATTAGGTCATTCTCCCACTCCCTCCTGCCAACGGATGCTGGTCTGATGCTTAATAGGATTCTAGATAGCCAGCAAATGAAAGGTTATCCTCAGAGGCTCAATCTGTCCAATTCATTTATCTGTTTAAAGCCACTCATTGCATTTCTCACATGCCAAATACTATGTAAGATAAGAAATTAAAAAAAAAACTCAATAAAGACCATCTTTCCATTCAAAGCATTGCAGACAGAAACATGAAACAGACCTACTGACAGTAAGAATGTCACAGAAACCTTGAAACATAAAGCTAAATGAACATCATATCTCAACCAGGGTTGACTTTGCTCCCAGAGGACATTGGTCATATCTAGAAACATCTTTGTTTGTCATAGATTGGGTGAGGGTTCTTGCCAGTATCTAGATGCCAGGGACACAGTTAAACACCCTCCCACCCCCAGACAGCCAGCTCCCTCGTGGTGAGGGATCGTCCAACCCAAATGTCAGCGGCACCAGGCTGAGAATCTCATGAGATAGATACATGGTGATATAGTCAGTTTGATTTGGCCAGCTCCATGCTCTGGGTTCCCTCAATCATTTCTGTTCTTTTCTCACCTCCATCATTGCCTGGCTTTCGCCCTTCAGCCAGTTGCTTTACTACCATAGCTGTAGCTTCATCTATAGAACAGAGTCCAGATCGCTAAGCTCTAAGTCTCTTCCGGCCTGAGAGTCTGTGGTTTATTGGGTCCATGTTTGCGCTTCCACTGAACTCTGCTCCCAACAGGAAAATGCTGGGGCCCATGACTCTGCTCTGCTTCAGGTCAGGGAGATAAGCTAACTTCCTGTGCTGCTATGAGCATAAATCAAACAACCCTGCCTAGAACTGTTCTACCACAGCTGAAGTTTCCCCGTCTATACCCAAGAGCCATCTAACTTGCCTCCGGGGTCTGAATAAAAGGTTTGAGGGAATGTAGCAGAGTGGAAATTTACCCAGATGCTGTTTCAGTGATTAGACGCAACCACAAATGATACTTCATTCCCTTTGAGGAATCTGAGGTGGTGATGGGGCGGGAGGGGCTAATCCAGTGATGTGGGACAGTGGACTATGGAGGGGTAGTATCTCTGGGTGTCTGTGGGCAGCCTCAAAGGGGACCTCTTGTCATGTGTCCTTAAAGACAGAGTAGACTGGACCCCTAGCCACATATTTCAGACTATGAAGGTGTGTGAATCAGACACTCAGAAACTTATCCCTGTTCCCTTTCTCTTGCGATGTTTTCTAATTTTGTCCACCTAACAGGAAGACTTTGTCAGGGCTGGCAGGCTGGAAGACAAGAGCAAGAAGGAGACATAGAAGGGCTGGGAGAAGGGAGTCCAGAAGCTCCAGAATATAAGACTGCCTCAGTGTTCCGGCAGGGCTAGCTGTCACCAGAGAGGCAGGGAAAGGCAGCAAGGGCAGGGTGGCTTTGGCAGATACCCTGGTTCCAGTGTCAGTAGACTCACTGTCCCAGCAGAAGAGTATCCAGGCCTGCGACTGGAATGAACGCCTTTGTGTCCTCTCCACTGACACCCCGGAGCCATTTGAGGTAAACAGTCTGCAAGCAATGAAAAATAAGCCCTTTTAATTCCTTTTTAACAGAGGGGAAAAAAAAAACCAACAAATCCCAGACACATTCAGTAACACACCCAAGTTACTTCAGATGCTAAACTGGGGGACTCCATCCATGTGGCTGTCAGATTTGCTTCATGGAAGCCACGGACAATAAATGTTCCCAAGGCAGCTAGACACATATCTTCCATTTACTGTTTGGGGTGCGTGTGTGTGTGTGTGTGTGTGTGTGTGTGTGTGTGTGTGTGTATGTGTGTGTGTGTGTGTCTGTATACGCATGTGTATGTGTACATGGCTACAGTGCCCACAGAAGGTCAGAAGAAGGCATTGGTTTGCCTGGAGCTGGACTTAGAGGAAGATGTGAATTGCCCAATGTGGATGTTGGAAACCAAACTCAGGCCATCTGGAAGAGTAGCGAGCACTCTTAACTGCTGCCCCGTCAGCACCTGTGCAGCAGATCTAAGTGTGCAGTTCAGTGACTTTCACATGCGTCTACACTTGTGCAGTGTGCATGAAGACCATCATACAAGTCATGGCTACCCTGGAAAATCCCCTCATCCTGTTCCACTCAAGGGTAAACCCCCTTTCGATAAATATCTTTTTTTTTATTTCTATCTTGATAGCTTAGTGTCATCTGTTCCTCACATCATCAATCTCATATTCTTTGGTCTAACATACTTTCTGTGTTGTGGTGACATTTTGCTGCTTTTAGTGTGGGGTGATAGTGCATTGTATGAATGTACTCTGTTACATTTATCCATCCCCTTAATGAGGATGTTGGGGTTGTTTTTAGGTTTGGGCTTTTATGGTTATTTACTCTAAAGATAAGAGTTGGGCAGGGACTAAGTTGTTGATGGTGATGTTAGTCCAGCTTTAATTCCTCTTCAAACAAAAGCTAACCAAGTCATCCCCCAAAGGGCTCAAAAACTACGTGAGTCAGGAAGATGCTTTAGAGCCTCCTAGAAGATCTTTTCAGCGTGAAATCCTTCCGTCACCTCTTTCCTGCCTGGTGGCTGCTGCTGCTTTGTGCCTGCTTGGGCCGCATTACAGATGCATTTGTTCTGAGCCCAGCGCAGAGGAAGGTTAATCTACATAGGGAAGGGCTGTATGCACCTGAAAACTCACCAACTAAGACCAAGGGGTTCACTCAAGAATAAGAGACACATCAATCCCTCTTCGCTTCTTCACATGGCTTATTCCTCAGCCAAAAAAAAAAAAGAAAGGAAGGAAGGAAGGAAGGAAGAAAATGATCTTCTGCCCTCCAACCAGGAGCATCTTTTTTTTTTTTTTTTTATGTTTTTCGAGACAGGGTTTCTCTGTGGCTTTGGAGCCTGCGCTGGAACTAGCTCTTGTAGACCAGGCTGGTCTCAAACTCACAAAGATCCGCCTACCTCTGCCTGGGATTAAAGGCGTGTGTCACCACCACCTGGCAGGGAGCATCTTTTTAAAAAAAAAAAAAAAAAAAAAGACTTCTTTTGGTTTAAACATAGGTTTTCCCATCAAAACTCAAGCTGGCTTCACTCCATCACAAAAACAGACACAGAGCAACATTGAGGGGCATCTGGGAGAGGTTTAGGTTCCTAAGAAAAATGAACACTTTTCGCCTGTAAAGGGGTTAGTCTCTCAAAACTGGATGATTACTACAAGAGTGGGTTGCTACAAAGCAAGCCTGAGACCCCCCCCTCTCCTCCCTTTCTCCATCTCCTCTGTCTTCCTCACATGTCTCCTTGCCCTTTTGTTTCTGAAGTTCTTATCAGAATCAGACTAATGCTGGTACCATGCCCTTAAACTCCCAGAATCCTGGAACAGAATACATTTCTTTTCCTTGTAAGTTGCCTAACTTCAGGTATTCAGGTATTGCTATGTGGCAATAGCAGAAAATGGGTTGAGTTACTCTCTTGCCTCCATGGAAATCAGCAGCAGTCTCCCCTGGGGATGTATGGGGAGAGCAAAGCTCACTGTGGAACCACGGACCTGGCCTCCCTCCAAAGCTTATCCATTAGGCACACTTCCTGGGTCCTACACTGCATCCTACCTCATTTTTATCCTAATACGTGTTTTTCTAATCCCTCCTCTACCTGCTGAGCCTGAGTGCAACATACAACCTTACTCTATCACAGAGGGGGCATCCCAGGACATGAGAAGGAAACAGTGAACAATCATTTAAATAATACACACATTTTTAAAAAAACCATTTTGCTGAAGATTTAGTCTATGAAGGTCTACTAAGCCAGAAGTACTGAATTGCCCAAAGTCAGAATTACTACATTCATGGGACATGATATCTTATACAAGCACCCACCAAATGCCTACAGAGGTGATCTCTGATTTACTGTGGGATAATGCTTTTGTACAGTGTTAAGATTTGTCACTCGTATTGGTTTAATAAAATGCCAGTTGACCAGTAGCTAGGCAGGAAATATGGGCAGGGTAAAAGACTAAGAGAATCCTAGGAAGAGAAATGGCTGAGAGTCAGTCACCAGTCAGACACAGAGGAAGCAAGGCAAGAATGCCTTACTGAGAAAAGGTACCAAGCCACATGGCTAAACATAGACAAGAATTGCAGATTAATTTAAGTTGAAAGAGAAAGTTAATTGTAAGCCTGAGCTAATAGGCCAAAAAGTTTATAATTAATAATAGGCCTCTGTGTGTTTCTTTGGGACTGAATGGCTGTGGGACCAGGTGGGACAGAAAGTTCTATCTACAGTGATTGTCAACTCAGCAGGATCTAGAATTACCATGGAGATAAGGTCCTGGGCATGTCTGTGATAGATTATCTAAGTTAAATTCACTGAGGTAGGAGGACTCATCCTAACTGTGAATGAAACCTTTTCATGGACTAGAGCTCCCTATTGAATAAAAACAGGAAAGAGGGGTTGAGGAGGTGACTCAGGGGTTGAGAATACCTGCTGTTCTTGCAGATGGCCCAGGTTTTGTTCCCAGCACCCACATTCTGGCTCACAGCTCTCTGTAACTCTAGTTCCAAGGGATCTGATGGCCTTCCTGGATACCAGGCACTAACAGAGTGCACGTGTGTGTGTGCGCATGCACGTGCACTTGTGCATGCACACACACACACACACACACACACACACACATACAGGCTAACACTCAAACACATAAAATAAATAAATCTAAAAAGGAATGTGACAGACAGATAAAACCATCATCCATCTCTCTGCCTCTTGACTGAAGATGCTTGTGAACTGCCACCCCAGCCTCCATGTCTTTCCGGCCATGATAAGCTAAACCATGCCCTTCCTTCTTTAAGTTGCTTCTTGACAAGAATTTCGTCACAGCGGTAAGAAAAGTAACTAACACGCCTATTGAGGTCCTCGGACTACAACCAAAGTACCATGTGCAGGATGTAGAGGCAGCAATTCCACCCCATCTCCCCTGGGCTCATTTTTGATTGCTCTCTCCTCCACCCTCCTGCTTTCCCCTGTAGAAGCTAGTCCCTGCTCCCTACTCATTTCTGTCCTCTGTGGGCTCGGGAGAAGAGGATGGAGAACAATGAGACATGGCAACTAAAGAGCTTTCGCTCAAACCGTTCAGGTCCCTGTACCCCCTTTAGAAGCTGCTGTTTCTTCAACATTACCCCACACGTGCCTAGGGAGTCTTCTGGGGACCTCAGCTGACCAGTGCCTCAGTTTCCTCTAGTGTCATGTAGGGTGAAGACAGCATCCCACCCCTCCTGGCTTTGCTAAGGTCAGGAAGAAAATGGTTCCTGGATTATCAAGGGGCAGGCGGAAGCCCTGAGCTCAGGGTTCCCAGAGCAACAGCAGGTCTGTAGCTGTCCTTTCTCTAAGCTGGACCCCCCTCAACACATAAAAGCCACATTGTACCATCAGCCAGCCCGTGTCAGGCCTACCAGGGCTCTAAACACCAGGGTGTTTTTCTAACCCTCCCACCCTCCACCCACCTCTTGTTCTTTCAGGAACAAATCCTTACCAGGCTTCCCAAATTCAGAGGAGAGAAAAGAAAGGTTTGCTTCCATTTTGACTGTGGATGAAAATAAACCAATTGTAACTTTCTTTCCCAAAGTGGGATACGGAAATGAACTGGTCCTGGGCTGAATTTGACTGACTGTTAAAGACAAATGTGAAATTGCTTCTGAGGTGCTTTTGGAAATTCACTGGCGGTGGCCAGGAGACAAGCTGCTGAGCTGTGGTTATTGGCATGGTGATTCAAAACGGGAAATTCCTTACATAACTGGGAGCAGGAGACTCCAGCTCCTCCCTAGGCTCTCTGTTCCCAGACTGCTACCCACTGGGTCTGACCGTGGCTGCCTCTCTACTTACTAAGTCACAGCAAATGTTCATGCCGATTCTTCTAGGCTAGAGTTCAGGGGAGAAGATAAGACAGACACTAACCACTCTCTCCATAAAGTTTGTCCGTGTCTTCTTCTAAGTAACGCGGCCAATGAGCAACCAAGATATTCTCTCCAGGGAACTTTCTTTCCATTCTAAAAATACTCCTTCTGGCATCATACCCATTCCCACTTTTCACCTCTCTGACCTCTAACACACACACACACACACACACACACAGAGAGAGAGAGAGAGAGAGAGAGAGAGAGAGAGTCAGGGTAGACTAGCTGCTACAACACCCCCAACACCTCAGAGAATTAGCACAATGAAAGTTTCACATTCGCTCACATTAATATCTGCTGATCTTGCCAAATGGGGCCATGACTAGAAAGGGTTTTGGGGGGGGTGTTGTTTGTTTGTTTTCTAAATCACATTTCTTGCTTTCTAGGCCACAATTGTTTGGGGACGAGGAGCTTGCACATTTCTATGGAACCAAGAGGCTCTTCTTTACAGTTTGGAACATAGAGAACAGATCCCAGAGTGCTTTGTGTGAGCCCCATAAAGTTGGCAGACCTGGTCCAAAGTGCTCATCCAGCCCAGGCATTGGTGGGACTAACCCTTACTCTCCTGACACACTGCTCTGGCCAGCAGAACTTCCAGCAACAACGAAGTATTGCAGTCTCGCATAGACATGGGAGCTGAACTATTTGAAGGCCTTGTGCACCTGGCAGATAATACTCTATCCACATAGGCGTTGTGGGAAGACCTTCCAGCATGACCTGGCACACACCTACGTGTGTAACTGAGTCAGGGACGATGGCGGTCCTGGAGGCTGGATGACTCGTCTGCATTGGAGGTTGGTACTTGGTGACTTCAGCTGTGCTTCTGTGGTCAGACCAGGTTACCTCACTGATGGGTTTCAAATAGAATCCAGACCAAAGGTGTTGGCTGTGTAGACAAAGAAGAAGGATTCAGTAGACTCAGATTCCGGGTTCCAAGCCAGTAGTTGGAAGCTAGTCCAGGCATTCTCACTGTTCAAAGTGTGTGACTCCTCCCTTCAATTCGTCTGCTCATTCATTCAGCCCTTTCCCTACAGACTGAATGGGTCTATTCATCTTGTCCATCAACCCTTTCCTTGGCTATGCCTCTCTGTGTCCAGGTGGCTGACTTCTGTGGACCACGTCACCAAGCTCTCTTGCCTTTGAGCTGCCAGATGGGTCAGGATATTGGGAGGCAAGAGGTGGAAGGTGAAAGACAAGAGCCTGGAGAGGGACAGCAGGAGAATAGCAAGACCGAAGATTGCCCAACTTCAGAGTCAATCAGAAAACATCCAGGGAGCTCTGTCCCCATGGGGTCCTTTGGACAACATCTTGCATGTTTACAAAATAAACTCTATGAGAAAACAGGGTACCAGAAGCCAGCAACTATCAGAACCAGGAGAACTAACTTCTTAAGATGCAATCATGTGCTGGCCAGCTCGTAAAGGACACCCAAGAGCCCACTGCTAGTATTTCAGAACCTTGTCGCTGCTTTTTAAACCATTTGGTAACTTCAGATCAGCTTTGGTGGGAGTATTTTCACCAAAGAAATCGGCAAGCAAATTAGGGCTTCTACCCCCTCCCTGAGAACTGGTTGACCAACCCTCCACTTAAGGGTTCTCAAAACAGAAGGCTGTGAGGCAGGCTAGGGGATTCATTTTGCAAGCAGAATCTTATAGGCTCAGGCTGAAACCCCGGCTCCCCTTACAGGTGACCTTGGGCAGATTCCTTGACCCCTCTGAGTCTGTTTCTTCAAGTGTACATAGTACACTTGGAATACTTAGTCTGTAGCAGGTATTGGTCTCAGTGCTTACACACTCTCATTCATCGATTCCTAGAAGCGATCCCTGGAAAGGAAACTCTCAGTCCTCCTCTTCCGCAGAGCTGGATATGGAGGCAAAGGCAGTCAGGGACTACACTAAGATCTCACAGTGACAGGCAGAGTCACAAGAGCAAAGAGCCTAACCTGAGAGCCCAGTCTGGCTTCCAGTTCTGCACTGCCTGATCCACTGGTCACCAGCCACCTCACACTACAGAGGACTTCAGTTGGGTTAATAGAAATTGAAAGATGTGATGTGAGACACATATAAGACATTTCAGAGCTTTTCGTAGTGTGTGTGTGTGTGTGTGTGTGTATGCATGTGTGCGTGTGTAATGCCTTGTTAATGCTGTATTGATTATATGTATAAATGATATTTGGATATGGTAAATTAACTAAGTAGAATTAGATTTAACTGCACCTGTTTCTCTGTCTCTAAGGAGGCTGATAGAATTTGTAATTACATCTGGGACTAGTATGTCTGCAAGAGTGCTGCCCCCATCGCCTGCTGTAAGCATTGACCAGTTAGCACAGGGAAAGAGTCTAGCATGGAACCCAAAACACACTAAACACCAAGGGTCATTATTCATATTAGTGACATCAGTGTCTTTCACCATAAAGCAGGGAGCTCCGAAGGAAATAAGGGAGACCTCATGGTGTCCTCTCTGGTAGCTTGGTCACTATCTGAACAGGCTAGAAAACCCTAAAGGTAGAAGATCCTTCAAAGTTTTTCAAGCTTTAGTGTTCTCCTCTGGGGGTCAGAGGAGGTGGGGAAGTGGCACTTACTTAGGGACATGCTTAAGGCATGTCTACAACAGTACTTTCATGTGCCTGTACATGTTTGAGGGAGCAAGTGAGCATACATATGTGCATGCGTGTGAGATCCATGTCAGGTATCTTCCTCAGTTGCTCTCCACCTTAATCGCTGAGACATGAAACCTGGAGCTCACCCATCTGGGTAGACTGGCTGGTGAGTGAGCCCCGGGGATCTCTTCTCTCTGCCTCCCCGCTCTGAGGCTGCAGACATGTACTCCTGCACCTACTTACTTCATGAGGACAGGGGATCAAACTCAGGTCCTCCTGCTGACATAACAAGCGCTTTATCTGCTGAGCCCCGATATTTTTTAAGTGATCATGGGGAAACACTCCCATTTTGAGAGAATTTAAGTGGCTTCATCCCTGAACTGGGTACAGCATAAAGAGGTTCAGTGGCCCCAGGGTCATATTGTACTCTTGGTCCCCAGTATAGTGGGGTTAAAAAGTAGTAGAAACTTCAACATAGGGGGTGGGGATTTGCTTGCTGCAAGGTAACTACATCATTGTAAAAGATTAATGTAGCTCTCTAGGGACCCTAATTAGTTACCTTAAAAGGTTTCTGCAAATAGACAAAGCCTGACCTTTGAAACTCTCTGGATTCCTGGATCACCAGGAAATCTCTTCCATACTAATGTTCCCCACCGGGCAAGTCTTCTGCCATCAGATCCTAACCAAAACTATGCAGAAGCTGGTGTCAGGCTCTTGGCTCTCCAAAAGAATAAGCTAAGTCAACCTCTTTTCTTTACAAATCATCTAGCCTTAGGTATTTTGCTATAGCATTGGAAAGCACCTACTACAAGCATCATGGATGTGAATGAGAGCTCTCCCTTAGCCTCCTGTGTTATCATCTGCATAGCTTCACAAGGCAATACTTATTTTCCATGCCACCTGTCCATTTATGCCCCTCAATCACATCCTGCCAACTCCCCACCTACTCAGGACCTAGAAAAGGTGCCAGACCCCAAGATCCAGAGGTCTATCTCCAGGGAAGGGTAGCAGAGACACTTCACCGCAGTACTACAGTGGCTGTGCTGTCCTACAGGCAACTCTGAGCTTCACCAGCCCCACTGTCTGGCAGGCAATCTCCCAGCTCTTCTTCCAGCCCTCAGTCCTGGCTCTGAAGTAGTACGTGTGGACAGGGGTGGCGGGGCGGGGGCGGGGGGGTGGAGGGGTGGAACAGCCAACTTTTTGTCGGGCTCTCTAACAAGTTCTGCGGGTCTGTTTGTTAAAGAAAAATTCCAGTGGGCGCATCCAACACATGGAACTCAAGTACAGAAATTATATTTATCCAGCCCACTGCCAAAGAGATCACATGCCCCGTGAGTCACTCCAGATGTGCTCAAAAACAGAGCCTCTGTGTGGAAGCCCAGTCCCCCAATCCCAGAGAGACTTAGGTTAGGAGAGGTACCAACTTCTGTCCCACCCAGGAGGCAGCATCCGCCTCCACCCTGTGGAGCCAGGGAGAGGCCCTTGCTGTCCTTCTAGACAAGAAAGGCCAGTGAGAACGCTGTCATTCCACAGAGAAGAACTCAGGCCCCCTCTGTAGCTCCCGGGGTCCCACGGGGATAGAGGGTCAATTTTTCTGCCTTCTGGAAGATGCCCTGGAAGGCCTTGATGCTGCTTCTTCTGTTCTCCAGCACCCAGGCTACTGAGTCCCACAGGTGGAACAGGGGTGAGTGGTATTTATTCATGCGTTTCTCTGCTGCTCATTCATCTCTCTTGAGTAGGATTGTGGCTATGGAGTGGAGGTAGAGGGAGGGGGGAGTCAGAAGCCCTGTTACCACTTTGTAAACTATCTTTGCCAGTGCTCTATGCATCCTGGCATGCTCCTTCGTGGTAAAGGTGACAGAAAAAAGACAGTGGAAAAACATCAAAGCAGCTGATTTGGGACCCTAGTGGAGGTTGTGAACCATGGGGTTGCCCCTGCGGCTGAGCCAGAAAGAACACTTGATTGCTTCAGAGAATGGGGACAGGTCTTCCCCAGATCCCTGCTAGGACTTCTTGGACCCCTGAGAGACTAGTCAAGTTCTGCTGCCTGTGTGACGGAATGGTGGCCATGAGATGAAGGAGGCTGCTACCTGAGGGACTAAAACAGAGAGTTCTTGGTCGCGCTGGCCAAGAATGAGGTCTCCAGGCTGCCATGGATACATTTTTGCAGCCAGGTCAAGCTGCTGGGTGGCAGGTAAGAACAAAAGAGCCTTTGTGGGCACCCACGCAGGGTGTTTGGCTCCTGCCACCTTCATCCTGTCACCACGGAAAGAAAAAGATCTGTGCAGAAGTTTTCTTCTCGTGCTGACATCTCTCTTGGGATGCCACTTCTCAGAAGCAGGATGGCATCTTTACTCTGTGCCCTGGGTCTGGCTGTGCTTGGCAGGCACTGGGAGCATATCAAGCCAGCTCATTTATCGCTGTCAGGAAATGACGAGCTGGGCGTGCTACCCACCCTGTGCCAGTCTGAAGGGAAATCTTTCCACTGCCTGAAGTCAGCTGAGTTCACGTACCCAGGAAGATCTGGAAAAACTGTGTTCCCTCAGATCAACCCAGAAGCTCTTTATAAAGACCCCAAATGGGATGAGGATTGGCATGGTGACAGGGATGTGCCCCTCCTTCTCTGATACAATGTCAGGGAAAAGAAGACCAGCCTGTGGTGCAGCATCCGCAATGGAAGAGAGGGAGCTAGGGCACTTACCTTTTATTTTATCCTCCTCCTCTTCCTCCTCCTCATTACTATTATTATTGTTGTTATTATTATTGTTATTATTATTATTATTATTATTGACTGGCCGGGCCTCTGAATAGAGCCAGGGAGTGAATATTGCTGAGATGTAAATAATGCAGACTTTTCTCACATGTGCACACACACACACACCTGCCTGCTCATCATGTGCGCAGTCACACTTGGGGATAGAAAGCAGGGAGATCTTAGAATTGGATTCTGTCACTTACTCTTGTCACACCAGGAGCACAGAGTCAACTTGCCTATTCAAAGGAGACAAAAGCATCTACTCTTCTGAAGGCATAGATTGTTTGGAAGCCAGGACATGTGACAAGGCTCATAAACATGCCGGCTGCCTCGGGAGTACTCCTGCAAGGACTCAGAGATTTCAGCTCTGCCTGTAACATGCCGACTGCAGATCGCTGGCAGGCCCCTAACTTCCCTGGATACTGTTAGCAGGTAGCATCTTAACAACCGCAAAGCTTGCCTTCATGGGTTGATTTGAGGGACGTATTCAAAGATATGCTTCGAAAATGATCAAGCACTAAGTGTCAGTGGCTATATATCTTTAAAAACATGATTCGTTGATTAAAAAAAAGTTGAAGTTTTGCTAGCAATATCTGAGGCTCTTTGGTGAGCGCTTTCCCAGCAGGGCCTCAGGCTCTATCTATAAAGAATCAAGGCCAACAAAAATGACCAAAAGGCCATTATGGGACAATGATTTGAAGGGCTAAACTTATGGCTCAAGACTGTGTTCAGAAGCAACAAATAGTGTGGAGTCCTTCCAAGTTTTATCAAAACTCTTCCACGCAGTTGGCTTTTACTTTTCCTCTGTCTTGAATAATTTTTTCTAGTTACAAAAGGACGCAATTCTTGTCGCTCTTAAGTGGGCTCAGTTAAGAGAGCGCTTCCCATGCAAGCATGAGAACCTGGGTTACCCCAGACTCCATGTAGAAAAGATGGGTGTGGCCGCCTGTGCTTGCAATACCTAGTACTGCAGGATGGAGGCAGAATGAACCCAGGGTTCACCATCCACCAGCCCAAGCCAACTGGTGAGCTCCAGGCCGATGAGGCACACTGACTCACAGAAGTGTTCGTGGGGGTGGCATTCTCAAGGCTGTCC
The DNA here is from genome assembly GCA_028555095.1 of Dicrostonyx torquatus. Classification (NCBI taxonomy): domain Eukaryota; kingdom Metazoa; phylum Chordata; class Mammalia; order Rodentia; family Cricetidae; genus Dicrostonyx; species Dicrostonyx torquatus. The sequence continues at coordinate 3,058,676 of JAQHUG010000200.1, forward strand.
TC